>JAUZND010000770.1:0-13918 GCA_034780555.1 Coelogynopora nodosa | reverse complement strand
GTCCCCTCTATCACCCTCCACACATAACATTCTCATTTCATGTGATTGCAGTCAGCTTTGGTCCCCTCTATCACCCTCCACACATAACATTCTCATTTCATGTGATTGCAGTCAGCTTTGGTCCCCTCTATCACCCTTCACACATAATATTCTCATTTCATGTGATTGCAGTGATTGTAATATATAATGTATTCGTTAACCGTTAATTAATAATGAAAACGAAAGAGAAAAAGTAATCTATCATATTTTATTTGTTTTATTATGTTTGCATTATTTTCCTTTTTTTAAATGAGTAAATAATACCTCAAGTTCCGTCATTATTATACAAGTAGCAAGGTAATGAACACTTTTTAATTTAAATCAATGATTTTTTAAATGACTAGTTTGAAGAATTAACTAGCTTTCTAGAATACTACATAACTCTTTTCTAATGATTTTATCTAACGGGACATTCGAATGTATAAACAAATTTATTAAATTTTAATACTTTTCCAAAACATATAATTATAGAACATATTTAAGTGGATTTTATGGAACACACAAAAGTTAGGAAATATTTTAGACAAAGACATGCGGCAATTTTCTGCCGTAAATTGGAAAGAAAATGTTTGGCATTTATTAAATTAAATGAAAAAAGTCAATGATCTCATTTACAATACTCGATATTTTTTCACTCAACAGCAGTCGTGGTGTCATGCAGAAATATAAATGCAGTTTCCCCGCTTTTCTTGATTTTTTGCGAGTTTAAATGTAAATACAATGGATTTAAAAATAGGTTTTGATTGACACATAATAAGATTCGTGTCGGAGAGAATTAAATCATTCGTATAACATTAAAAACAAACAGTGCAAACGTGTCAAACAGTTTTTATCTGTTATGTTGATAAAGCCTTATTTTATATAAAAAGCCATCACGTGTAAAATAAAAAAGTTTAAAGAAACACTCATGAAACGATCCAATTATGTTTGTAGTCTATGGTCGAAATAGCTTTTTTCTTGTTTGTATAAAAGTTTATTCAACAAACTGTGAAAATATGTTATCAGTATAATGTTTTACTGTTTACTAAAAATATGTCATTACTTACAAAACAATATGGACTGACTGTTAAAGGAACCCGTGTACTTACATATACCAATGCAATAATGCTCAGTGCAAAGTAAGGCTCATGCTTGGCTTTGTCGATTAGCTTAATACTTTCTGTACATGTAAGGTTTGTACATGACAAAACAGATTTAGCTAGATTTTGATATATATAGTTAAAACTGACTTTTACGGACAAAAAGCGTCTAATTATTATAAGTCATTAGCCTACGTTGCTGTGGTAGCCTATAAGCCTACTTCCTGTACATGCATGAATAAATCACAGTTCTTGTTTGATTTGATCAAACACATATGTAGAATCCAGTGAATCAAAACAGGATTACTTCACTTCATAATTGAAAGATCAATGAAACTGTATATATTAAAATGTATGGGCTTATATCAAAATTCAACATTTTAAGCAAAATAACCTGAAGTTGTAAGAGTTGTTGAACTTTTCTCAAACAACTACGAGTAGTAAGAAAAATGTAGATTTTGACATCTTATTTTCCTTAGACACCAAGATATATAAACCTCCCTTATTGCCTATTTTTATTGTACATGTATATTATATGGTAGTTGATCCTGAATGTTTTATCATATAAACGATATATATATACAATGTATATATATACATGCTTTAGCGGCAGATGGTTACAGAGGCGTTTACATATTAACATAATCCAAGTACATGAATCCAAATAAAAGGATAACATAAAAATGCTGTTAACTAATAATACGGTCAACTTTTTTAGCGATTAACTTTTCCGAGAGTGTTTCTTATTTTGTATTACTTTTATTTAATTTATATATTTATAAACAATATAATGAAATATTATACTTTCGTTTTTACTACTCATTTTAAATGTACAAGCATTCCACTCTACAGATTTTACAAGGCTAATAATATACAATAGGGCCTAAAATACAAATTACAAAATTATAAAATTAATTAAAATGAGAGGATAAGTAACCATCATGCAACAGATCAACTTATATAATACATTAACAAAAGCAAAACACGTGTATGTAGATGAAAAGTATAATTATCAATTTACAGTATCATTTACAAGACCATGACATTCCAACGCGTAGAAACTGTACCCTTGATATAGTTTTATAATCGTACATTAATTGAGGGAAATTTATAAAAAGTAACATTACTATTACTATTACTATGACTAGACCTCTACATGGAAAAAATGTTTAGTTATATAACGTATATTTCATATTTCTTTTCTTATATTTACATTTCTATATATTTTTTACTCGTAACCTCATTATAAGGTGCTATATGTTTTCTGGAATGTTGTTTTTAAAATGAACTAACAACCGACAAAGTAAGAACAGGGAAGGTTTCTCAGTAAATTAGTTGTAATGTCAGTGAAATTATACATAAACTTTTGAACTTTTAAACTGTATAATTTGTATTTGATAATTAAAATATTAGTTAACTTATTGTCGATTTAGCTCAATTTAATGTTAAAATATATAAATGACTTTATAAATGAATAACGTAATTTTATACCAATTAAGTATAGCGTTTCAGCTTACTTTGTTCCAACCAAAATAGAAAATTACAGTTTTCTAATTAATAAGAAGCAAAGAATACTATAATAGTAAAAGGGTGCTACAAATTAATGTTCAACCCAATATGTATTAGTGTGCTGCAATGTAATTTACGAATCACATCGGTCATACGAAACAGTTCTCATCTTCTGTACAAGTTATCAAGTAATAAAAAGTGGTTTCTTTTAGATTTGCATCTGAACACAGGAACGAAAGCATTGCTTTACTTCAAATCAACGTTTTTATTTAAATTTAAATAATTTCGCAATTGCTTGAATGTTTCAATTTGTATTTTCCACTGATTTCACTTGGAGAGTTTTACCATGCGGGATTCAAGATCACTTTGTCTATTGTTAAAAGTAATTTTCATAATTTTGTTTTCTTCGTGAAACAGCTTGAATGGTTTTATTAAATAGGAATCTGGTTATCTACAGCAGTGCGGAATACTTGAAGCTTTGCTAAAGGATCTCTATAATGTACATTATATGTTTTAAAAGATATTACCAAACCTTTTCTATCGGGATCCGTACTTTTAGCAAATATGTAGCCATACTATTATTTTCAAATATTGTTGCATTTTATTGTTTTCAATAACATATTATGTTTTAAGTAATATTACATTTTATAATATATTTTTTATAAATAGTACATTCAATCAAATAGATCATCTGATAAATTATACGTATTTATTTAATTTTTCTTTGTTTTTTAAAAGTTTAATACCGTTTCGTACAATTATAGAAGTTCATCAAAGATAGATAGGTAAGATTTTGGTGTGTGAATACAAATAATTGCTAAATGTTAATACATTTATATACCACCTATTATTCATTTATCATTATCTGATTGATTTATTGAATAATTCGAAGAAGTCCACAATGGCAACTCATTTGAACACTCTTCGGTATTATGGCGGTATATATCTCTGCTTTGGCACACCGTTTTTTATCCTTTAATCGAAATTTACGAAAAATCTACAAAATATATTGACATATATTAATATTATTCTATGAAGAAAATAAATATATATATATATATTGTGCGTAGTCTATAATCTATAATCTATATTTTATATAATACCCCTATATCATTATAGATTAAACTTCGGAACATGTGTTATTGGAACTTTTGATATATAAACAAAATAGCACATTATAAACATTTCAAAATAAAACTGCTAGGTTCCTTTGTAACTCATAGATCTATCCACAAATTGAACCAATAAGAGACTGACTGTAAAGTTTGACACTTAGTACAGAATGTAAAAGTATTTCGTACTGAATCCTCCATATTATTATGCCCGATTACTATTATTAGTCAAGGCAAGCAGTACATCAAATCTATGGATTTCATGTTTTAAAGCTGTCTTGGAATTAAATTGATCTTCTGTATAGTCTTTATTTACAAAACGAAGATATTATTGATCTACAATAAACTATAGATCTAAAATGACCTTCTGTATAGGCTTCAATTACCAAAATATATTATTGATCTACAGTCAATAAACTATCAATTTAAAGTGATCTACTGTATAGGCTTCATTTAACAAACGAATATATTATTTATCTGCAATAAACCAAAGTAATATTGATGACTTTCCTTATTACTTGCATTTTATTTTTTATCTATTGCATTACTGTAATATACTTTGCTTTATAAAATTGTGAAAACAGAGGGAAATCGTATGTAATGAGGTTTAACAAACTATACCCAGATACGTATACTCTTACCTGCTGTATACTTTTAGTTAAATCATAGGTTTTAATATAATGCAACAGATATTGGAGGATAAATGTTAATAATTCGATTTGATCATAGTATATAGCCTGATTTGTTACGCCATGAGACTTATTTCATTGCAAATAATTAGTTCTATTGGGGATGAATACTTCACTGATAAATATATTGAGACCATGCTGTCATCACGGTCTCAAAATTGCAAACCATATTTGAATTCTGACACATTATAAGAAAATTCAAAATATAAATCAATTATTAGCTTAAGATGTCCAATTTAAATGAATGACCGATTCAAGTGAAATTTCGTTTTTAAAAAGCCAGTTAAATTAAATGGATTTTTCACTGAAATATTTTCACATTATCTAACTATAATTTATTGACAATTTACGAGAAAATATTTTTATTGAATTTGAATTATTCATATTCTACGATTAATGGTAAAATATATAGAGTAATATATTCTTAAAAACACGGATGGAAAGGTTAAAATCCCAACAATAGTATTTTTTTATGCTTATATGATTTGATCTTATTCAAATTTATTGTCCACCTAATGTGTTATATACGATATCAAATTTGTAAGAAGCATTGAATGACTTATTACCCATGAGCTCTTATAATTTCCAATATATACAGAGAATATTTCCTCTAACAAAGTTAGTAACGAATTGATATGGAAATTAAATTAAACATGTATATACTTGCGGAGAATAATCTTATTTGTCTGTTTTAATTAAATGTATTTATTTACTAATTAAAAAAATATGAACACATCAGCTTGCTTTCTACATGTTTTTGATTTTCTTTTCTTTTAATATCAGTTTGTACTATATTTAAGTATATTTAAGTATAAAAGTGTATTTATTAATTATGTTATATTTAGTATTTCTTATATTAAGTACATTTGTTTATATATTTCGAAAGTATTATAAATATATATCTTATTAACGTTGTTCGAGGTCACAGAGCATAATAATTACTTAATTTCCAAACACGTTGACAGAGATAATGATTGCTCAACCTCACCTGAAATTGTACTTATTGACTAAGTGTCACCCTAAGGTGGATAATGTTGGATATGATGACATTTCAGCTGTGATGGCAGGCTTATCGGAGAAGGCTCTACTCAAGTACCTGTTTGATCAGAATAGGACGGATGCTCACAATCCCTTGGAGCGTCCGGTTGTTAACGACAAGTTGCCCCTGTTGGTTGAATTTGAAGTCACCCTGCAACAAATTATTAACATGGTAACTGCATGGGAACTCAGTGGGGTGTTCCTAAATGCGCCTAATCTGAAGATAAATCTGCTCTAATAATGGTATTTCATCAGATTAGAGTGTCATACGTAACACAAAATTGATGATGCTTGATGATGTCTTGAATATTGCAGAAATGTACCCATTTAAAACAAGATATATAACAATTTAAATTTAAAGAATTAAAAATATATATATATGAATAAATAAAAGGGCTTCTCATTTTCTGTAAACTAATCTAAAGAGTTTTTCTCATTTTACAATTACAAATATGTAGTTTTATGATATTTCAATTAAAATCTTTCATAGCTTTCACGTTAAGAAAACACTTTTTTCTGTAATATTTATCAACTTTTGAGATTAAATAATCAACTTTAATCAAGACTTTAACAAAAATTGCAAGTTACTGTAAAATTAATATTTTTTATTCTACAGTAAGATATTCAATGTGTGACATCTGATAGCAATTATTGCGAAACATGTAAAAATCATGGTTTTATTGCAAAAATATGACATGCATTGTCTTTTAAACGAATTAGACGATGTCAATATATTCATTAATAAAAGTTATGTAAACAATATTAAAAAATAAATGAAAAAATACATATTGCGCTATAACGATTATGATAACCATAAAAAGAGCATAAAAGAGCCACTATAATTGTGTAATATGAAAATAGGGAAATTAGAGATTTTAGGCATAATGTCTGTCTAATATAATCATGGGGTTTAAATAAAACAAAATGAAAGATATGATATTTTTCGAAAAAAATGCATCAAAGAAAGATGGATGACACGTCTACTATTCTTTCACATCTCCCAATCTCCAAGAGCAGAAGCCAGGAGCGGATGAGGTGAACCAAGAATGAATGTTAAAAGATCGTTCAACTCAACTCATTAGTAATTAATTTATTATATCGATTATGAATATTTAATTTACGCAGATTATAATCTTAGAGTTTATTTAGTATATTAGATCATTTTCATCTGTCATAGTCGTTTACCATCTATTAGTTATGATTGGCATAATATTGATTATTTAATAAACTTTATAGCATTTTAATACATAATATATATGTACATTAAACAATATTTTATTAAGAAAACTTAATGAATGAAACGTGATCTTAATAAAAGTAAAACATTATCCTTAAACAATTTTTATGATCACAATAAAATTTAAAAAAATATATTTTGCTATGAATATATGCAATCAATTCTGTTGAAGTCCTTGATAATAGATGCATACTCAATAAATAATGAGTTGATGAATATAATAAACATTTCAATTTATTTAATGTATGGTACAACAACAAAATAATAAGAATGTAATACAGATTTCATCATTCTAAATGTTGATATATATATGTATGGATTATATATATTTTTATATAAAGTTGAGATCCGGAAGAGAGAGATCTCTTGCCTTCATTATCTTCATCACTCTAATGATATGATAGTTTCATATCTTCATTGTACATTATTATAATAGCTATTGTGTTATATTGATGTCTTAGATTTTCCATTGATTTTAATTATTGACAATAATTAAGTGTACCTTATTTAGCTGTATAAATCTCGTACACTCATAAACTTAATTTATTATTTAATAGTATTTTAAAATTTCTGTCAATAGTTTTACAAAAACAAAATAATTAATTAAAATTATTAGAAAAGAATATTTTTTATAATTTGTTAAATATTTATTTAAAAGAATAGTACTTATATATATATATATATATATATATAGGGTCTATAGTGTACACAAACATAAAATTTTGTTCACAACATTTACACAATTATCTTGTTCGAGTATTATTCGATAAGTAAATGCTTATATGTAACGATATCTCTAAAGTTTACTTTTCTATATATTTATTTTCAGGATGAGAAGAATCAGATCTTAAACAGCAATATTTGGTTGGATATGGGAAGTATATAGACTTATATAAATTGCACAATCTTATAATTAGGAAAAGTATTCCAAATGGCCACAAAAATAATTAACAAACAATTCATAAATAGCACAAAATGCAAATCTAAATAAGTCTAAATATAAGTCTAAATGTTAGGCTAAGTATATTAGAAGACTAAATACAGTAGGTCTATAAGGCTAAGTCTATAATATACATATTTAAACTAAATGCTTATTTGTATTTAATATATTTGAAAAATATTGCAATATATATTTGTAAGTAATGCATGAAAATTGTGTATTTAAATGTACATTTTCTATATAAAAAAATCTCAATATAAAACAGGTTGCTATTTTTTTAATAAATTTAGATAAATTTAAATAAGTAGATTATGCTACAAATCTCTATTTTTATAATAAGTTTGTTTATCTTATAACTAAATATATGGAAAATCAAATCATTTTGCATTTGACATAGGCCTATAATATAATAACATTTGACATAACATATATTTGACATATAATATATAACAATATTTAACCTATTCAACAAAATAATCATATGTATACATATATTTATGTAAATAAGATGTTTGTTTTATATATGTATATATATAATGTATATATATATGAAATATCTAGAATTCAACACATCACTACACTCCAAATACACAATTGTGCTTTTATTCATTTAAAAACCATACTATGGTAGTATTGTTTGTTTATAATAAATGTTTCGATTGCTAATTAATTTTGAGGTTTGAGGATAATTTAAAAAATGACTATTGTGGTTGAAAATATTTCTTGAAATAAAGTTATACTTGTCATAATGTGCCACGAATACAAAAAGGCAAACGTATATTCATTAAAAATAAATGATCAATGTATTATGTTTTCGTTCAATTTAATATATAGAATATATAGCAAATAATACTGAATCTAAATAGAACACACCAAACAACATATAAAATATCAAGAATCAAAAATAATTTTTATATTTCCATATTTTGTTTTTTCACATAAAGTAAAGCTAAAGTTCCACTTTCATTAATTCAATATGTATAAACAATAATGGCAACATTGATTAATATAATTCACAAAACGCAACACCACGCAAATATAATGATTACTCAAAAAACAAAAAGTCAGCCCTTTTTCATACAAAATGTTCCTCATAAACTCATAATATGCCATGGTAATAGTGAAAGTGAATGTGTTTTGAAAAAGATAAAAACAAACGTGACATCATCCATAATATGTTTATGTATAGGCCTATATTAGAGTAAAAAATTAAATTTTCTTTCCTCTACTCATTATTTTATTATATATATTTTTAAATGAGTTTAAAATGGAAATAAACAAAACGTGATTCTTTGCATCATATTTTGTGATGAATATTTAATGAATTTTTGCAGAGATAAATTCTTACTTTATTTGAAATTATCATATTTTTTCAACCAAAATTTAAAGAATAATATATGAAATATTATTAAACCTAAGTATAACAAAGCATATTTACCGCTTTATGTTATTGTTAAAATTATTGTTGCAGATAAATCAGACAACACAATTAACAATATACAGATACGTGAGAGACTTTTCGTGATTACCGAGATAACAGAGATAACAGTGACAACAAAGATAACAGAGACAACAGAGACAACTGAGACAACAGAGATAACAGTGACAACAAAGATAACAGAGACAACATAGATAACAGCCATAAAAAAGATAACAGAGATAACAGAGATACGCAAACAGTTAATGGTATAGATTAATTCATCATTCACTAATTCATAATGCATCAAATATTGTATATGTTATTTGCAAATACTAATTATTTACCGATAAAAATAGTATCAAACATTTGTATCGCTTTTGTGAAAGCTGAATTACTTGATTACGAAAAATCTAATTATTCTATCTTAATACGCAGACATAATTCATTAATGGTAAAAATTATAAATTGAAAACATTTATAATTGTTTAAAATTTAAACAATAACCAGATAATTATAAATTAAAAAATTATATCAACATATATATATATATATTGAGTTGCCATTGACAATAAATAAATATACATATTTTTCAATCCTAAAGAAATTAATCCCCGAGTACCATACGATTAAATATATTTATAAAAATTTTAATATAAAAATAAAATTCTGAATATTATGAATTCTATTGAAATATTTTAATTGAAAAGAAATTATTGAATATTGAACATAACTAATAATTTTGAGCGCGATTATATTAATAGCATATTTTTGAATACTAAACACTATCAAATCTTATCTATCAAATAATACAGTATATTATGAATTTGAATTTGTACAAATTAAAAAAAGTTATGGAGTTGGAGATAATATTGTGCTTACGAGCTGTTGCAGACGTAATTCGCATTTATTCTGAGTATATAACTTCGGTTTGCAGCTTAGTTAGCCCATAGGTAATGCTTTTTGCCGGCCAATGTGTGGTCCATTTTTCAAATGGTTTGTAAAGTAGTCCAACATTCAACAGCTCTATTTAATGATTAAATGAGATTTTATTTAAAAAATGATTAAACATTGTTACACGCTGTGCCTCATATCATATACGCAACATTAACATGTTTCAAACATAGATTAAAGAAAATAAAATTAATGAATGATTTATCAATAAATGTAATTATTTTGTTTTATAAATTGAGCAATTTACTGCAAAATCGTCGTGCTTACCTGTATGCGCTTTATCTAACTCAAATGAAGCTCTCTTAAGTTTCCGTTTTTGTCTAATTAACTCACATATGATGCCAACATTAATTTTAGTTTAATATACGTACATTTAATAAATTCAAACAAATGATTCAAAGTAAATTATATAACAACGTAAACTAAAATTAGAAATATAAAATACATTTAAAAAGGTAAAATAAATTTGTTAAAAAAATGTGTTTCTCATACTATATTTTAAATTGTGAGATGCTAATGAAAATTTATATTTATCTAGGCAGAATATGAATAGTTATGAATAACAGATTTTAATAGTTGTTTTTTATTAAAAACTTACACTGTATTTGATTATGTAAACAATTTCACAGAGAGTTGTTTTAGCAATAAATGAACAAAAAAACTTCCTTTTGTTCACAGTGAAATACAACATTTAAAATGTACTACATTCCTTTAATTTTTATATTGTCTAAACATGTCAAAATTATAAAATTAAAAATAGATAACTACACTTCGCAAGTATCATGCAAATTTCTAATTTATGTTCAACACTATATTCTAATTATCTAAACTATACTAATGTAATGTTGACGTGGAGGTCAACTAAAATGATTTTATTGATCGTCTAACATCTGCAGGTTTGGCATGACTATCACTTCAAGTGGAACCCGCAATATTTCGGCAACATATCTTCCACCATTGTGCCACCGACCAAAGTATGGCGGCCAGATATTCTCATGTACAACAGGTAACAGTTTTCGATAATACGAGCAAAAATATAAAGTGGACAACTAAGGGAAACCAATAGCATTATATTGTTTGCAATTCATATTTACAACATGAGTGAGATACTAATTTGTAGAACATTAATCATATTATTGAGGAGCACACTGATTTACGTATTTAGTTCATTTAGTTTACAGAATAAATCCTATTACGTGTTATACATAAAGTATTTTATAGTATTTAAATAAATCTCGTTTGGAATAATTCATAGGTTTACTGTTGTTCACATAATAGACTTGAAAGCTGTGAAAAAGGTTGTGGCGAACTGGCGTCTACTGGTAGGATATTAATCTCTGTATATTTGTGGAGACATCCCAGAAAGGCAAAAAAGTGTTCAAAATAATAAAATATAATAAAATCAGTTATCTCTACTAAATATGTAAATATATTAATTCGCCGAATTACTTAACATTTTTAAATATCGATTTTAATATGACGTAATTCTTAAATGGATTTATTATACGTTATGTCGTATTGCATTTTATTTTTATTTACATTGGCAAAGGAAGAAAATGCTCAACAAGCTTATTCGATTATACTGCATTTATGTACCATATTTTCGAAAAATATATGAAATTAAAAAATATATATTATTGAAATTCCCTAAACAATTACCTAAATATATTAAATGTAGGTAGAATGTTTCTGACAAATAATATTACAGATTTACAGTATAGTACATATATATATATGTATTTAGTCTAATATTATTAATAATAACTTTTATTTAAAGACATGTTTATTAAGCATTGTAATAATTCCATTATATAAACAATTAAGAGTGTACATCTTTTCATAAATTTACGTGTTGTGTTATACATTTAATAAAACTCATTTAAGTATTGTTTAAATATGATAATATTTAATTATAATTGCCTGCATAACATATTGATAGTATATAATATGTAGTTTGTGTATTGATGTCATATATTTTATTGATTTCTTTGTAATTTTATTTGAATATTAGTTTAGCACAAACTATTTTACATTATTTTTATATTATTTGTAACTTTTTCATCGTTATATAATTATAGTACATATATACTTAAGTATACCAGCATGGCCACAATTTATTTAATACATATTTCAGTTTAACTTGTAGTATGACATTTATTGATGTCATGGGAGTGAAAAGGTAGACAGAGGTGTTCAAATAACTTGAAAATCGCTGATATTATTAATGAATTTAAAGATAGGGATTCATATAATTTTTGAATGGTTAAATGTTCGGTTGGACTACCGACTAACTCTGACGCTCCTGTGGTATAATCAATGTTCTTTCAATACTGATACTCTTTTTTTACATTTTGACGTAACTGATACTTGTAATTTTTTTAATTTTATTGTCTTCATAATTTTAATGTTTACAATTATTTACGAAATTGTTTAAGATATTATTCATTAGCATTTTATGTTTGATTTGATAATTATCTAACTGTGTTAACATCGTTGTTGTGTGTTTGTATTTGTTCATAGCAGTCTTGCTTGTGTTTAAAATATTAATTAAAATATGGCAGTGTACATGTTTATTGTGGTTTTGCAAATGCACACTTTACTTTTGGACTTAGATTTAAAATATTAATGTTCATGCAACATTTATTACAGCGTCCATAATTCTATTTGCGCCTGAGTATCCTTATGTTCCGTATCCTTTAATTCACATAACCGCGCGTGTACCAATACTTGATAATATGCTTCCGCGCGGTCTTTATGTCAAAATGTGGTGTCGCTCTCGACCAATCAGTGCTGACGACAAGTTCGACGGCACTTTCCCCACCAACGTGGTCATCACCTCCGACGGCATGATGCACTACGTGCCGCCGGGAATGTTCAAGTCCACCTGTAACATCGACATCGGCCGCTTCCCCTTCGACACGCAGCGGTGTCTGCTGAAGTTCGGCAGCTGGACCTACAACGGCCACTACATCGACCTGAGACTGAAGTGTGCCGCCGACTCGAATGGGACCTTCCGGGCCAACTGTTCGGAGCATGGGTCCGGCAATACCTTGGGCTTTATTGAGAATGGAGAGTGGGATCTGATTGGTGAGCATTTATCGATTATTTTATTTTCTTTAAAGCCAACGAAGATCGTAGGGTTATATCCGGTGTTTTGGGATGGGTTCGGAGTCTGTCTACTCCACAACTCTTTTTATGCGTGATAATTTGTACATAAGATACCAGAATGATGCTTATTAACTTTCCATTTTTATAAAATTTAGAGAATTTATAATATACGTTTATTTAAAAAAATCTTATTCATTATTACAATTGATTAGATTTAAACGCAGTATTGGAAAACATCGGTCGATAAATGTTAACAATAATCATAATAATAATAATATTGCAATACTTGATAATGCATGTTACGTTAATGATTGGTACCGTGCATGAAATGTGACACTGTCCGTATAGAATCTTTTTCAATGTGTTCCAAAAGCTCTATTAATATAATGATCAATTTGCCTTATTTACCTTTTTTCAGTATCTCGATTAATTGATTTTATCGATTAAGCCTAATTATTCACTTTATTTGTTTAATGCTAAAAATTAATCTGATCAGGGTTATGATATTTATTTAATTAAAATCTAATTAAAAAGTTGGAAGTATTTCTATTTAATTCATTATTTATAACTTTTAAAATGACAAGCGTTTGTTCTTTTATATATATATATATATATATATATAGTGTCGCTCATATTAATCCACCAACCCAATTAAAAAGTTCAAAAAAATACATTGTCATAAAAACGTATTTACATGTTTAATTATAAATAAAAGCAGCTATACCATGCAAAAATAACAAAATATCATAATGAAAATTAGTTAATATCGTGTGTAACCACCTCTGGTTGCTCTAAG
>JAUZND010000769.1:0-13918 GCA_034780555.1 Coelogynopora nodosa | reverse complement strand
TGCATGCGTATCGAAGGGGGGAGGGGGGGTCGAAAAGTATGAAAAAATGCGTATCGATATTTATGGATGGCCCCTTAGGTAAATCAGCTACCGAAACGCATGCTATGCTATTAGACGCTTTTGAAGAAGAGGCTTTGTCAAGCTCAAAAACATTTGAATGGTTTTCCCGATATTCAACCGGTGGTGACTTTATCAAAGATAATTATAGAAGTGGTCGTCCCTCAACCGCAACACAACCAGAGCAAGTTGAAGCAATTAAAGTTTTCCTATTACAAGACAGGCGTATTGGTTTAAAGACTTTTGCGCAAGAAATCGGTATAAGGTATGATTCTGTTCGCCACGTTGTAGTTGAGATACTAAAATTCAGAAAGTTGGTTGTTAGTTTGATTCCGAAGCTTTTAAAATAGTAATTCCTACTATTGATTGATTTACATTAATAAATTAATTTTTGCATAATCCTGGAAATTTTTGATCCACCCTCGTATAATGTCTGAAAGGTATACCAAAAAGAAAATAAATGTAAAAAGAGCAATTAGAATTAAAGAAGATTTTAACAATAATAACTGATATAACAATTGTACAAGTTTGTTTTAAATACATTAACATTAAAAAAAAATCGTTTTTTACTATTTAAATTATAGTAAAAAAAATAGTAACAAAATACCCAATCTCCCAACTGTGTTAAAATTTTAAAAAAATAATTAGTGGAACCTTGAAAAAAATCTGTTTAGTAATAATAGAAACATGACAAGAATAAATAAAGTTGTTTATAATTAATTAAAGCTTTATTATATGTTAAAAGTCTATAAAACTACGAATAAGTACATAATTGGTATAAACTATATTATAGTAGGTATAAGTAGTATATTACAATATATTGAATAAATATATATATCTATAATACGAGTATATTATACAATAGAACTGAAATCAAAGACCCAATCACAATTGTCCATGATATTTCTTCATAACAGCGTTATAGTATCCACATCATTGATGTGTTCATCTTTCATTTCTAAAATTGAAAACAAAATTAATGTTAATCATAGTTTTTACAAAACCCTTTAGAAAATTATTTTAGAAATCTTTTAGAAAATCATCGAATTGATTCATTGATCCCAATGTCATTAAAGACATTTTAATGTCACCACACCAATATTTCTGTATTGACCAGTTACGTTTTGTTTATATAATATTAATTTAAAAAATAGTTTGATAAATTTGGAGTGAAAAATAATAACGTCACAGTCACGTAGACAAACTGGTGGAACAGTTGTAACAACTGTAGTAACGCTTGCAAACGGCCCATTTTAATGAACTCATAAATAATTCATTTTATACCATTTTTGTGGTTACGAAAATTGTCATGAATTATTTCCAAAGTACAAGGGACATTTAGCCATTTTAAAAGCACTGTAAGCATCTCAAAACAACTATGAAAACAAATTACTTTCGAAATAACAATACCAATATATATTAGTTTCATATTTCAATAAAAAAAATTTATATATATATGTACAATATCCGTACAGAAGAGTTAATTCAAAAACTAGAGAAATGTAAATTAATATGGTGTAAGGAGCAAGGAGCAGCGAAGGAAAATGCATCATGGGCAGTAACAACATTTTATATTGGTTGGTGAAGCACGACACCGCTTGGTATGAGAGCGAAGTTTTGCAGAGACAGAAGAATATGCCGACGGTTTAATTAGTTCAAAGAGGTATGCGCGAACAGAACCATGCTCGAGACAGCAGTGTTAATACTTAATAGACAACCAGCGAAGTTACTTTAATATATTGGAGATATTTAGGCTGTACATTAGTAAGTAGGCGCTTAACGATACAGGCACAATTATTAAAACATATTACAATCTTTGGATTGATGATTTCGTGCATAATCCAAGAACACTGTTACAGTAGTCGAGTTTATAAAATGTAAAAGCGGAAATAATAAGAGTGACTTCTTTCTCGTTAAGAAATGGAGGTATTCGACTGATGTTGCGAAAGAAGATGAATGAACATTACTTATCATACGAAGCTACGAATAGGATGGTAAAATTCTTGACATGAGATGAAAGATTTATAGAGTTAGCAGAAATATTTAACTGTGGAAGGTGGAAAACTGCAGATTCGAATTCGCGTGCCACTAAAAAGAACTTCAGTCTTATCTGGATTTAGCTTCAATCGATTTGTGTTAAATCAGTGGTAAATATGGTCCAAACATTTTTCAGGAGTGGCAAGATTATTAGATGTGTCTTTAATCCGGAAAGATTAGTAAATAAAAGTATCATCAGCATAATTATATTACATGTTTCATGTGATGATTGGACATTATGTCAGAGACAGGCCGTATATAACGAGTAGAGAAAGGGACTAAGCATTGATATGTGTAGAACGCCACACTTTAGCTAAACAATGTCTGAAACTACGTTATTAATCTTTACACACCGGGTGCATCACGGGGATAGCAGCGGAACCAACCTAAAACGACTCCCGTGAAATGAAAACGCACAGTGAGACATTGGAATAGTATGCCGTAATCGACAATATCGAATGCTGCATTAAAATAAAGAAATATTATGTAAGCTCAAAACACATCATTTTGAGCAGAGGCCAGATTGTTGTGTAATGGGGTAATGAGAAGTATTAATTAATGGAATGCTGAGCACGATACGCGGATATTAAGTCGTGAAGCAGATAGTTTTTTAAATGAAATTGTTAGTAGGTTTAAAATTATATCATATTTATAAGAAAGAACAAACACTACAAAAGTTAAAAAAGATTATACCACAAATATTAATTAATTAATATTATGTACTTTACAAACAAGCTTCGCGATGATAAAATATAAATTATTCAAAACTATGGAATTAAAGAGATATCTACTGAATTGAAAAAGCACAATTAAAATCTTGGACAATCCATAATATTAAAAAACACGGATAGTATAGTAATAGATATTAAAAATTGAACAATTAAAGTAAACTTGCAATATTATGTTACTATAATAAATAAACAAATTGAATTACATACATTTATTTAATTTACATGGATTCATAATTATTTTTTATGTAATTAAAAAGATTAAAAAAACGAAAGCTTCATATTAATATATAAATTATTAGCCTATTCTATATAAGTTTTACTTATTTCTTATATATAGATGGGCATATTTAAATAATAATAACATAAGTAACAATGAATTTAGTATTTACTTATTATTATTCACATTATGTGGTTTTTGCAAATGGATCATTTTCGTATTACTACCTCTACCTCTACCAATCCAAATGATTTTTTAAAGATTTATTTGGTGTTATTAATAAGTATTACTATTTCTTTTTAATATAGCTTGAAACCGGTAGTGCTCCGTTTTTCTGCAGCTTATATTAGCTATGCGCTTAGTGCAAACATATTATTAATAGAGTGCTATATGACCAAATATGGCGCAGAAATTTGTATATTTAATTACAACTTACTTACATGCATGTTTGTGTGCATACGACACACCTTTTCTCATTTAGCAACGTCCGAAATTCAATCTAGTTACCTTATTTAATCATCAGCGCATCAATTAGGCTACACCTCTAATATTCTACATTTGTGATATTATAAGATACAATTAAGCTCTCAAAGTCGCACTTTAATGTATCAAACAACATAACTTTTTGGAACTATATTTAAAATCAAGAAGGAAAGTGTACATATAATTTATTTAAAGTTTGATCAATTTAAATATTTCATTGGAAACTTTTTTCGATAAAAATAAAAGAGCTGCCATAGAAATGTTACGTTATTAGATTAACGATATCACCTATAGACACTCCAAGCCTATTATCCAATCTCTATAATGGTTGTAACCACATTTCTTAAGCATAAAATAATTAATATAATAAACATCTAACATACCACACTCTCTATGTTCAATCTTCGAAAAGTACTTTGGAAGTAAAGTACCCTGTTCATCACCCTCGCATAGAATGACTTGGTTATTGGATATGAAGAACTTTATGCCATCTGAAACATTGAAATAAATTAAAATCTGCATATTCACACAAAAAGTATAAAAGTATAAAGAGTAATAATTAATAGTAATAAGTTATTGGGTTGAGAATACCTATATGAATAAAATAAATCATTTATTATTTATAAACAAAACTGCTGAAACAGATATCATATAAATATACATTTATGTTTTTTCATTTTTAATACCATGCAGCATTAAATTCCAATAAACTGGTTATGACTTTTAAATAAATATTATTATTATTATCTTGAACGTTACACAATTTTTAACATTGTTCAAATGATCAAGTACTTTACCATTAAAATTTACCAAGATAATTAGTTTAAAAACAATCAAAATTTAAAAAATAATAATACATCATTGTGAAATAATTTCAGTGGAAATCATATGAATTTTATTAATTGATTTCAATGAATTCTACATATTCGATTTATAGCCGGTCTCACTTTAGTTTAATAGAAGAGCTTGCTTACTGACATCGAATAAATATTTTAGGGTACATATTATTATTATTGAATACGCTTTGTTAGTCCTACGAATAAAAAGTTGTACGGAGGATCTGTCAATTAAATTTTAATTAAAATTTACATGATTCACATTGAACAACATACGTTATCCAAAATTAACCAACCAACCAACCAACCAACCAACCAACCAACCAACCAACCAACCAACCAACCAACCAACCAGCCAACCAACCAACCAACCAACCAACCAACCAACCAACCAACCAACCAACCAACCAAATAACCAACCAACCAACCAACCAACCAACCAACCAACCAACCAACCAACCAACCAATCAACCAACCAACCAACCAACCAACCAACCAATCAATCAATCAACCAACCAACCAACCAACCAACCAACTAATCAATCAATCAACCAACCAACCAACCAACCAATCAACCAACCAACTAACCAACCAACCAACCAACCAACCAACCAACCAACCAACCAACCAACCAATCAATATTACATTGATATTTAACCATATAAAATTCACGTGGAGAGAAAAATAAGTAGCTTAAAATATATTCTATGATAAGTTTCAAATTAATAATATATATTATTATTACATATTGTCCATAGCATAAGTACGATTTTTAAAATAATTCAAATTCTCCCAATTATGACTTTATCAAATTTTAGAAAAACTAAAAATATATCCTTCACGCAGTAAACTTGTATATATTTTTTTTATTATAAAATTGACTAATATTACTTTAAAATTCATTACAAGGCAGTTATTTCTGTTGTATTGGATTTGTACTACGACTTTGAAATAATATTAAAAAGAAAGATTTAATTTGTTTTAAATATTTTATAGAATACGTGAATAATTATGAATAATATTCAGGATTTTAAGTTAAATACACATTCACATATTAAAAATTAAATTGATGAAAAATAGATTTAAAATGATTTGGGAAATTGTAATATAGCCGAAAAGTTTAATTTTAATTTATCTAATTTTCCAAATTATGTGCAAACACATTAATTAACTTATTAACATAATAACCATTAAAACAATAAGCACAATCATATAGGGTTGTCGGTAAAATAAATTCCTAATTTTCAAGAAAGGTTAAAAATAAAATGTGAGAAATTGAGTAATTAATATTATAAAATACGTTTATAATAATATACCGTGACATTATCGTTGAAATTTGGAATAGGCCAATATTCAAATTTTTCCTATATTTAAAATCTTGTCGTTACTAGTATCGTATTGCCAAACATTCAAACATTATTTTATTGTAACTCCGACAAACATAATCAATATTAATCAACACATGTCTAAAATTTCAAGAAATAATAGGTGTTTTGATTCTGACTAAATGAAAATCTCTTCGACTAATTCTCTTTTCTACAGATTGATGCTCGATGACTAAATCTATTTCACTTTCAAAAAAGTGGACTAAAATTATTTTACTTGAAGTTGTGATTTTCGCTCCCTGACAAATTCAATCTTACTTTTATGACCAATTCAAATGTGAATAGGTATAGTTAAATCTAATAAATTGTTTTCAAAATAGAAAAAGTGACCTTTTTATCCCTGCGAACATTTATATATATTGGCCATTCTATACTATGGTAATTATTAAAAGCTATACGTAGTTAGAAAATACTTACCTCCAATAGCGCTGGATATATCCACATAAATGATAACCTCGGCACTACTCCGCATCCCACTAATCACACTACTGGTTTCCTCAGGTTTTTGCGATGTAAGGTGAATGTGAGTTCGACCCATTCGCTTTAGTCCAATCTCAAGGATCTTCTCAAGATTAGCCAGATAGGTTCCGTGCAGAACGATGGGAAACTCGTTCGGGTCTGTGATCAAACGTTGACCTACATCCACCTTTTGGGTGGATTAGAGAGTATAAAGAGTCTTATAAGGTTATCCCGTATAAAATAATGTATAACACACTACTGTAATATAATGAATAATAATCATTTATAAAAAATTATCACGTAAACATTTTGTATTAATTAAGGCGTAAAACTAAATTATTGTTAATAATATAGTATAGACAATTACCAAAACCAATAATGAAATGATATATCAAGTATATGTCAAAAAATTAATTATGCAATAAGTGTAATTTATTATGTATATCAAGTACATTTCTTAGTACATAATTTGTCTATATTTCTTACATATCAAATGAATATGTGCATGTAGACTATATAGCGATAAATGTAAAATGGATTCATTTTATCGTAACTTATCATGTGTATGTGAAAAGCAACAACACATAAGTAAATAAAATAATTTAGCGGCCACCAACGTTTAACCCTTTTTTTGTATAGCCTAATTATGTGGACAGGGAATTACATATTATTTTAAATAAACAAATAGTTAAACAATATATAAGTACATACTAGTTAGTATTCAGTGCATATATGCAATATACCATAATATATATAACTTAGAGAGTTATAAGAATGGAAAATGTTATCTCTATAGACATGCTCTAGATGGGATTATTACACAAACAAAAGAGTTATTGGGCCACTACCAAAAAAATTCAAAATTTAGTATGTCTAAAACTTTTGAGACTATTATCAGCGACAGAAAAAAACCTTATGATATACCAACTGGGCGTCACTATTAAAAATCACCTAACATTTTGCTTCTGTCATAAGAACTGCCGGATAAAGGCCTTACAAATAATGTTCCATATTCAATCGTTTTCTTATATAAACAATATCAATGAAAATTATGCTTAGCATTATTAAATTATTCATTCAATAACCCAAAAGGAAAAAATGAAATAATTATGGTGAATTTGTTTCTCAATTTATCTCTTTGCCTCTCTATCAAATTACTGTTACGTCAAATATCTCCATGATCATAACTGTTTTACTATTCTTCTTTCCTATTCTAATTACAAGCATTTTACATTAAATTATAAGTGGAAATGATAATAAAGTATTCTCAATAATAATATAGTAATATAGACTAGTGGGTTAGCCTGTCGATTCTCGACTCTTTTTTGATATTAAAAATTTGAAAGTTATACAATAGCACACTTTTTGGTCTAAAAACTGAGGAAATCGGCCTTGACAAATTCAAAAGAAAGTTTTAATTATTCTGTCTGAATGATGTGTTAGTGATTTTTAAAAGTGTTGGCTGTTTTTAGCTCAAATATTATTAAAAAGATGATAAATTTGAGTGAAATATTAGACCGCCTTCTGCTCATTAGGAAGACAATAATTATATATAAATTGTCAAAGGATTGTGTGGTGAGGAGAGGGGGGAAGAATGCGGGAGGGAGCGGAGAGAGAGGTTCAGGGAGGAAGGAGGGTAAGAGGTCAGCAGCTCTATAGCCCTGAAACAATTTCATAGAACGTGGTAAAGGTGGGTAGGGGGAGGATAAGGAGCCCATTATTGCACTTGATATATTTCATAGTCCATGATTTATGGAACATTATTAAAAAATGCCGACTGCTTGCAGCTATATAGTTATTGTTTAATTAAATATGTTGGGGAATGATTTTTTATCATACGATAAGACGTGAATAAACGAAAGCTTATTGTCTTAAAAATCATATTATAGGTAGTAAAGGTTGCTAATGTTTCTATCTAATTATATATATCATAGTAACTATAGGGCTATGTCTACCTTGAATGTATACCATTGATTTAAAATGACAACATGTTACTTCCCTTTTTATTGTTTGGTAAGCAATTACAGTTTGTAAAAATAAACAGCACACCATTACACTTATAAAAGAATTATGCAGATATTAAACACTAACACTAACACAAACTAAATAACTTTACAAAACAATTTTAATAATTATAATATTTAGTTTTCGTAAGCGTGACATGACAATTCTCAATTAGAGAAAACTATGCCATGGTCAATTTTAAGTGTTTAAAATACATACCAAGTATTAAAAGCAAAGTTATGTCATTGTAATACTTAACTAGGCCTATAGTATGCTTTGTGCAAACACAATCACACTGTGAACTTTCTGTTAGCTAACAAAGGTAAGATGGTTTTCTAATGTGGAACTTTGAGCTGATGTACGTAAAGCTGTATAATCTATAAAAATAATGGAAATTAGAGTTCTATTAACAATTAAGTTATTAAGGTGTATCATCTTTAGTGTAACTAATTTAATATTAATAAATTATATAATTAATCATTGTGAAAAAATTAATAATAAAAAAAAATTGGTTGAAACTTTAAATAATAATAATTACTTAAGTGAAAAATTAATAAAATTTATTACTTTAGTGAAAACTATATAATATTTATTACATAAAATTATAAAAATAATACAAATTTGTTTAATAAATTTTTTATTAATGTTCAAGACTTGCAAGTAAGTGTGTTTATAGTTTCAGAACAGACAAACAAAGTCAATATTATTCTTTGAAAATTCAGCTAGTTTATAAATCAATAAATTGGGAAAAAACTAAGATTGAAAATAACGAACATAAACCTTGAAAACAACGTTTTAACTTTTAATTTTCTTAATAAAACAAAAGTAATATTGAATCAAATTTACAATAAAACCAAAAATACACTGAGTGCGACAACAATAGAAACGCAATTTTAAATCTGACAAATTCCATGACAATGTTTACCTCAGCAAAACATTCAAAATTCACATTTTAAAACAATTTGAACTATTTAATATTCTTTGAAACTTGTTATATATCAATCAGTATTAACATCTATTCAAAACAGCAGTACATCAATTCACCTTCGCTGTGTGACCCTGAAAAGCTCGAACTTGTATTCTCGAATCAAGAGGATCCTTACGAATCTCGAATCTTTTCTTGTCATTATTGTTTATAACACGGCATATATCGGAAAAAGAATAATCGCCGAATTCTGGAATTCGAAGCAAGTCGTCCGCATGAAGATAGCCACCTGAACATGCACAACCGCGAATGTCATATATAATAAATAAACAATTATGACAATATCAATATGTATATTATAAATTAATAAGTAGGTCATCAGTATAGGTAAAGGGTTAACTGTATAGTATGATAACAAAATAGGAAGAATAATTAATTTAAACATACAACAGATAATTGTTTCAATTTTTTAAACAATTTTAAATTTCTGCGATTAATAATAATCGTAGTAAACTACGTTTTTAATGTCGTTTAAAGTTGTTTCAGTGTAGGATTGTCATAAATAGTTTAATATTTTCTGTTTATTTAGCGTTTGCAGCTTAATTTTAAAGTATCGTTAAATAGTATTTAATATTTTTTGTTTTCATTATCTTCATCAGGAACGAAACGAAATTTAAAATTATACAGTTATTAAAAATGCAATCTTTACCAATAAGATGACATGTAGAGTAAGAAATAATATAATTAATTCGTCATATGGTATGTTTTTCTGAAAATAAATGATTTTTTATTATTTTTATAAATAGTGTTTAAAATTATTAACTATTTGATTTAACCCAGCCACTACAATTAGAACTTATATTTTAAATGTGCGTACATTTTAAGTGCATGTTTGAACATAATTCCATAATTGATTAAGCATGTTTTTATGTGAAATAATTATATTATTAAGAAAGATAATATATTTCGAACTGGTTAACTAAATTTAGCAGTAGGTTGTAGTACATTATAATATGTAGAAATGTAATTTACAAATATTAAGGGCATATACAAATTTTTATGTACATTTATTAATATTTTTTATTTATAAATCAGTATTATTAAAGTAATATCTTATTTTCGAATTGTAGAAAACTGGAATCATTAAGAAATATTTTAACGCCAACAAAAATTAAGACCAATTAATCAACCAAACAATCAAATTAAAAAGTGATTACCTTCACTATATGCCATTCCTTCTTTTTCGCCGGCATGTCTAAGAATCCATGCGAGTCTTTTAGATAAGATAACGTCAGGATCTTTCTGTAAACAAGTTTATAACAGTTAAAAAATAACGATATTTAAAATAAATACAATATTGAATTAAATTTGAATACAATATCTATAAAATAAAACCAAAATAATGATATACTATTTAGAATTGTTGTTATAGTAGTATGAAAGGAGTATTTCGAAATATTAATTTATATTTCCAATATTTTTATTAACAATTTTAGCTATCCAAATTTGTTCTTTAAGAGGTATAATCAGTACTTTTGATCGATTTTAATAAAGAGAATGTCATTTTGGAAATCTGAGTCAGATTTAAATAATGATTATGTTTTAATAGGTATGTTATTTGTCATAATATATATCTAACATTATTCTAAAATAAGTTGAGGTTAATCTTTTATAGAAAAAATATCAGATATGTAGTACTGTAACTAATCTGCAATTTTATATGGTAAATTTTGTATACTTTGCATGCACACTAAAATTTAGTTAATAACTTTGTATATTTTATAAGACATAAAATACATCTTTTATATTCAAGTTTGAAAGCGTTGTAAGATATAACGTTGAGCACAACGTTAATATAGATTAATTGTTTCTGTAATTATTTGACATAAATCCTCAATTTATTAATTAGAGCACAAGGAGGAATTGTGTGGAACAAGAAGAGAGGACGGTTACTGACACAACAGTTTTCAACATCAAGTATACTAGAATTTTTAAACATTCAAAATGAAATCATTTAGGTGCTTTTTAACAAATTCGTTGACCACGGATTCCAAGTAAACAACTACAAAATCTTTATAGTAGTGGTCAAAGTATTTTAAAAATCTTTGTTTTTCACACTCACTCTAGCATAATTCATAGCATAATGGACTAAATCCGTGCTTTATTATTCTCTAACATTCCTTTTTATGCCTGATATACAAAAAATAAGTTTAGTATTCATCTGTTCATCCTTTACTTGAGCAACCCGATTGGCACACGCAAATCAAATTGTATTCTCTCGGGATGGATAAACTTTTTAAAATAATAATTATGGGTTACTTACAACTATTGCTATCTCACCAAATATTGTCTCTCTCAACTTTTAGTTTTTATCTTGACTAACACCATATTAACTGGTTAAATATTATTTTTAGTATTACATAATTTTAGTAAAATTTTATATTTCACGCAAAACAATTGCTTATACATAATAGGTCATATATACGAATTTATATTTTAACCAAATACTATATCAAAATTAATTATACATTTTTAAACATCTATTTTATATTAATTAAATAATGCAACATGTTATCAACCCAATATTGCTAAACTACAAGTTTCAATGATTGATTATAACTACAAATGAAAATTTCATTATAATTAATTAAAATTAATTAATGTTACTCTCGCAGAATGTAAATTTACGAATGTTAAGAACGCCACCCCCTTAAAAACATGTTATCGAAGTTTACTTACATTTAATTCTGGTGGCTTCAGGCGTATTTTTAATCCACGCACGCTAAATCTTAACTTCTTATCCGAAAATACAGCCGTTGTTATTTCTACTACAGTGTATATGGAAAACTTTGGCAGTTTCACAATTGATTCTATTGAAAAATAATTGTCTGAAAATGGAAAAAACAATAAAATAAACTGAAAAATATTAGTATTGGCGTTAAAAAACAATTGTGATGAAAACAGTCCATAATGAATAGATTGATAAAATATGTTCCGTCTTAATAAATGTGAATAATAACTTTTATATCATAAAATTGAACTTTATTTATTTCTAAATACAAAATGCATCTCCTCTTAGAAGTTTAGGTAGAATTTTGTGCAACATGGTTTGCTAATTTTTTTTTCTGGATTAACAGAATAAAAAACTAAAATTCTAGGAGTACTACAACAAGTTAAGGATTGTAGCTATATAGACGATTTTTCTGACACCATAAAGGCGACAAAACTATTATAAAATGAGTCAATAAAATATATGCTATTGCAAAACTATTATAATTATTTAATCGTATGCAAAAACCGGTAAGTTTTGTTCACACTGCATAGTGGATCTCGTGATCAATATATGAGATACAGTATATTATGTACGTTACAGTTAAAACTAAAAAACAAACATTGAGAAGGGGATG
Source organism: Coelogynopora nodosa (assembly GCA_034780555.1). NCBI lineage: Eukaryota > Metazoa > Platyhelminthes > Proseriata > Coelogynoporidae > Coelogynopora > Coelogynopora nodosa. Next base: position 1,377 of record JAUZND010000769.1, on the reverse strand, counting down.
GAATGAAACTAACCCTAGTCCAATCAACTTATAATAATAGGTTCTATCCAAAAGGGATTTAAAAATCACGACGAGCACAAGAGTTTTCAGTAATTTTTTTATTAATGAATAACAATCAGCAAATTAATTAAATAATGAATATTGATAAAACATTGTATTATCCATAATGCTCTCATTTCAATTAGCTTTATGTAAATAGCTTCAATGATCGAATTTATTAATTAAAAATATTTGTTTGTTCTTTTAACTGCTAAAAGCATGGGAAACGTTTGTAAATAAATATCCTTAAAAGTTGGTTTCTATAACACTACAGATTATACTTATGCCTGTAAATACCTTTATCAATAAGTTTGTTTATAAATAATTAATCAATGAGGGGACAACGTGAGAGGAAACAACATGAAGGGCCACGTGAGGGGAAACATGACGAAATACAAAACACTAAAACGAAAAACACATTTCAAAATCAAAAGATGATGTATGTGGGATTCAATACTGAACCATGAATCTAAATTAGTAAATGCAAAACACCAAATTCAATTGTGTTATCCTAGAAGTCATTAATAGTATGGATAATTATAATTTCAGACCAAGCAGGGTGCGTACTTCTATTGGCTGCAATTAACAATTTTTTCTGAACGATATAAAAATTAGGTGGTTATAAGCTTTCTGAGTGGTATGGGAAGGTATGCCTTATTATATTTTGAAACGTAGAACAATTGTAGAATACACTAGCAATGAGGGAGAGATTGACATTGAGAAATGGTTCAAATCGAAATCACAATGAATTGGATATCTAATTGGAGTAGCCTATGCACCTTGCAAAAATGATGTCCCACGAAGGAAGTATTTGATAACAACTCCATAGTGTGTCCAGAGGCTGCTTTTGATGGGGAATAATTTAAAAAAAAGTGCTATCTCAAATTGTTACTTTAAAGATTTTAAAAATGAAATAGATATATTTTTTAATTAACCAGTTTATTTATTTAATAGTATGTTTAATTTAACGAAATCAAGAGCTTGATGGAGCCGGATTAAGTACCATAAGCCGGATTAAGTATGCAGAAATATGCAAAATCATCAGAAAGAAAATCAAAGAGTACACCAGAAAAAGGAATATGAATATGATTGCGAAAACAATAGAAGAGAACCGAAGCTTGAAACAAACCATAAGAAACATGAACATTGGCAAGAAAGAAATCACATGTATAAAGTACAAAAATGGAAAGGAATTAACCAGCCAAGAAAGAATTCTTGATAGAATCAAAGAATTTCATGAGATGCTTTATTCTTCTACAACTCCAATAACACACATCAAAAAGCCGAAAGACAAAGTTCCATATATCCTGGAATGCGAAGTGGAAAAAGCCATTAAAG
>JAUZND010000768.1:0-13920 GCA_034780555.1 Coelogynopora nodosa | reverse complement strand
GTTATAAATAAAATTTGGGGGGGTAAAAAATTATATTTTTAGCCATGACTCATAAATCTATTTATAACTGCGGTCGAATCGACTCTTCCTATACTACTATTGACATCTCCCTCCTCAAGCGACAGCCGGGAGGAGGAGGAACGGACGCCAGCAAGAGCGGCGCCAACCCGCTCGACTCAAAGGCGCCACAGACCCGGCGTGGGAAGGAGCGAGTCAACCCCAGGCGGAAGAAGCCCTCGGTGCTGAGGAAGGCGATTATGGCGGACCGAGAGGAGAGGAGGAGGCTGCGCCTGTTGGAGGCGGAGAGGCGAGGCTTGGCTGGGGAGCAGGTACTGAAATGGTGGACAGCATTGCTTTGAAATTATTGATTTTTTTATAGGAAATCGTATTCACATTATTTGTTAATAGTAGTGGAATGTTACAATCCGAGCTAATCAACTGTCAGGTCGGTATATACAAAATGATTATTTTATGTAAATTTTTAACTACAAATCTGTTCTATGAATTCTGTCGTTAGATTTATATTTATTTAAGGGAAACACGAAAGGCCCATATCCACCAAAATGCGACGCGACGCGGCATAGCTGATCACGAAGAAGAGTTCATTTACCTTCTCTGCAAGTGTACTGCGACCCTGATGTGTTATATGTTGATGTTTTTAAATAATTTATAACCTTTTTTAATTCGTCGCTTTTCGTTCAGTGTAAATGGGCTCATTGAAATGAATGTATTTCAACTTTTTGCGGAATGTCGCGTCTCCTAGCGACATTTACATCTATATCCACTTGGTGGGTATAGACCTTAAATCGGTGTAAAAGATGTGTCGATTTCGTTTCTACACGATATTATGTTGGTTCTTACTTATTGACGATAAGATGTAGCCAAGTTGGCCCATATTCTTATCTACATTGTGTGAAGGTGATTTCATTAAAATTCGATGATTGCTAAATTACTTACTTCACCTATTAGTAAATTAAAGCTGCCGAAAGCCCGCTTTCGATTAAATATATCACTAGACGGAGCACTAAGTGTTAAAACTGCAATTTTAGTTTTGGAAAACAAAAACTCTAGAAGGGAGAAGAGAGGGAGATATGGGCATTTTCCATGTAAAAACTATTTTAGAACCTCTATATATCGGGAACTCTTACATTTATATAATAAACACCTAATTTGTTCTATAGTTTTAAGTGGAAAATGTTATTTCCCTTCTTATTGGTCAGCTTACTATACACTGTAATTCTGATTTTATTACTGTGAGGATGAACACTTCCTTGAGGTGTAATTCCACTTCCAGCATTCCATTGGGCCCATGTTGATCTCTTACGATATCTCTGTTCCTTGCCGTAAACTCTCGCATCAAGGAAGTTTGTATCTAGCTTTCCTGGTGTAGTTCGTGTAAATCAAAACATCCTCTATGTTAAGTGTCACTGTCTCATTGGAAGATATGAAATGCACACAGGAAGGGATAAAGAACTTTCTCCGGGAGATTATGTCAATATTTAATGAATCCACTGTTTAGGAGTGTTAATAATTATACTGATAAACAAAACAAATTGTATTTCTAATATATCAAACGTTTTTGTTAGTACTTTTACGACTTAAGAAAGATATTTATTTTAAGATAGTTCCGCTATGAGCTTGCTCAATGATCTGCAAGAAATCAATGAAACATGAGACATGTCGATGGCTTTGTGTTGTGCGACACTTAAAATTATATAATATAATCTCGAACTTGTTTATTCGTTAAGAATATTCTGGTTAATTGTATGGGTTCTGAATTATCATTTTAATTACAGAATGTTCTAGAATTTAAATAGGTTATGTAAATAACTGAAGTTCAAGGCTAGAGCTTCTTTCATTGTTTCATTTCATACTTGCGAACTATTGTTTACACTAAACAGTCTGCTTTCATGTGTGCTGCTCGAAAATGCAAGAACTCACCAGATTTCTTTTGCTACATTTTCGGACAATTCAGAATTCTAGAAGCATCATTCCGCTAGTGACAACAACGCGTACTATCACTGTCTCAAATGGAGACAAGATAACTTATCCTACTACTATGGACTCAACCATTAAACGATTTCACTACATCAATGAACCTCCCCAGTTCCATCTGCTGACAGCTTTGATTCCACCGTGTCTTCATCTCAGGTGGATGGAGAGCCTGATCCGTATTTCAATCCTTCACATGCTGGCACTGCAGGATACGCGGGTTTACTCCGCACCGGAGGTTAATCAATTGTGCTGCTGCATTAACATTGAAGCATTGTTTGCAGGTTGCTCAGCTCTGATCTCCACCATGATCCAACTGAATGGAGACTCTTTACTGATTCGAGTAAGAGAAGCTTGAAGCTGGTGATCTGTTGCACGATGGAAGTAAGTGTCCCAGCATACCGGTATAGCGCACTCTCTGCATTTAAAGGATCCATATATGAAAACGTAGTCATCTTGGACGGTGAACTCGGTCAAGTACGAAAGCTACAAGTGGTTCATTTGTGGTGATTTTTTATAGTCATTTACAGAAACGGAATGTGAACCTGGAAAACAACCAGTTAGACATCAGCCAATTGCGAAATGAAAGATAATTTACCTGCCACCTAACTCACGGTCTAAAGAAAACAAATTTATCATTTAAACTTAAAAATTTTGGCATTCCAAGATTAAAAAAAGTATATTTTTGGCCCGCAATGTGTCAACCATTTCGTGGAGGCTTCAAGGACTTGGACGGCATTCAGAACACTGTATGCAACCTTTTTGTTTGGAAACCACATGCTATATGAAGTTATTAACAAGTCGCTAAATACCTGCTGAAGGCGCACAAGGGCCACGGGACGCGTATTGGTTTAATTTATTATGCTTTTATTAATTATTTAGTAAACCTTTCTGTACAGCCATCTCGATTTCTTTCCTGAAAATTTGGACGCTGTGTCATATGAACTTGGGGAGGGAAGGTTTTAACAAGACATCTCAGGAATGTCAACAAATTTCAAGGACAATGGGATCCTGTGATGTTGGCTCATTTTTGCTTGATTCTGAAGTATGATACATCAAATAACTTATATTGTAGGTTTAATAAGAACCACCTTTAAAAGTAATATACTATAGACTTATTTTGAACTTTTTAATATACATATATACATAATAGACACATTCCTATATTATCAAAATCTGACATTTAGAATACAGAGAAAGTTTTGTTTGTAGACACAATCACACTTTATAACAGTTTTATCTGTTCATATGGCCACAACTTCCCATTTTATTGTTTACAAAAATCAATAAAAGCTGTAAACTACATATAATATAATTATATAGACATAATACGCTGAACGTTCGTTGTTTTTTAAATTGAATTTGTGTTGAAATTAGTGATCGCGTATTTTTTACAGGAATATTATGTTGCCATTGATTAATATTCATACATCAAATAAGTAAGTAATTTGTAAGATGATTGTACTTTTATATGTTATCTTTGAAGGTAAAATTGTATTTTACAAGATCACTACAAAGTGATCATTTTATTTTGCAATATAATTTTGTTATGTATTTATATTTTGTATTACTCACTACTGATAGTAGTACTGCGTATTATAGCTGAATAAAATATCCATGTAACTTAAATTAGCAGACGGTCACTGATTTCTTTCTCTGATTATTTCCCTTCCTTTTGATTTTTAATAGAGTCTCTGTAAATTTTTAATTCAGATCATATGTATTAATATGTTCGTCTACATTTTTGTTATTATAATAAAGCACAAAATAAACTTTTGTTAATAATAAGTAAGCACTAAACGCTGCGCCAGTACAAACAGCAGAGAGACAGAGCACCACCGGTTTCGAGCTATTCAGCTCTCATCAGGTACCCTAGTCTATCTATTGATGACTGGATTGCAAGTAGTACTTATTAAAACAACAAAAAAAGCAATTTGACTTTCTGCTTTAAAGCTAAGAGTGCAGTTATTGCTTCAGCAGTTAACGAGCATGTTCCAAAATCTTGTATTGCTTTTAAACGATGTTTACTTTATAATTTTAAAGATTCATATTGATTTATATGTATTAGTACAGTCGATGTACATACACTTCTCAATTCTGAATTTCAGACTGAAAAGCCGCTACAAGTCGCCAATGACCTCGTTGATTCGGTTAGTTTACTTCATTGCATTGACGAATTTTGCATAACACACTTGAATAAATATAAGTGTTTCAAGCGGTGTATAATTTGCGGGACCGAACGATTCATCAAGTATTTATTAGAGATTTATTATCTATTCAGATTTTTATAGCAAAATTGTGGGTGATTGCTGATTTTTAATTAGGTTAGGGTTACCTTGACTTAATTCCAGAAAGTTGCGGGTTATTGTTTGCGGTTAACTTTAACCTACTTCTATCAAATGTTTGGGTATTGATTTCGGTTGACCTTGACTTACTTAAGTATATACATTTTGGAAATTGTAGGAATTATCATAACATATTCTTGGAAATATATTGCATGAATATACTTCAAATAAACATTTTCAAGGTCATAGAGTAATGAATACATAGAGTTAGCAGTATTGAACTGCATACAGATCAATATGAGAGTGAAATCTCAACGTATTAATTACCCAGTGGCCAAAGTTATATACTATTGTTGTAATAAGCAATACTGTAATTCACAAATTGTGCCCACTTGTTTTATCCCGTAAATTATATACTTAAAATAGATTTGTGTTGAGCATTGAACGCTAAACCTCGAAATCGTTTGAATCTGTTATGTGAAGCGTTTCACGCATTTTATTCTCTAAATTTGTGATGATTTGATCATCTTTAAATTTATTTTAAAATCATTTGTTATATTGATTATTTGTGGAACAGTATTGCTTGGAATTACTTTCTACCGTTGGAAACGTGTTAATTAGCCAATCATAACGAATAATTATTTTAAAAATCTCTTTCATTCGAAGAGATATCGAAGAGATTTATTTAAAGGTTATTAAATGAGCCTTTTTATTGTGCAATAAAATGAATACTGTTAAAAAATAGTTTTATTGAATAACTACATAACAATTTAATTATAACGCATAATGTTTTTAATAAGTTATAATGAACAGTTTGTTTTAATTATGACCTAATTAATTATATATTTTTAATAAAAATGAATATTAACAAAAATATAATGTGTTATAATTTTAAGGAACTGAAGCAGCCTGACTTCAAAAGTGATATAAATATTATAAATTGACCAACATAACGCTCATCGCGTATCTATAACTCCGGGATCCATCCTAGCTGAACAATGCTGACGCGCTCACAGCAACAGACGGTGAAATCGGCGCCACAACGGCTGATGACCTCACCGATGACTCTGAGTCAGAAGTGAGCCAAACAGAGACCGAGATGGGCCCTCCTGCAGTGGACGACAAGTGTTCAGTGGCGGACCGACTCTCTTCCAGTGCCAACGAGGCGCTCCGGGCGATCAAAGAAGGTCAGTGTGCACATCGTTGCAGGGGGCACTCTGATTGGTTGATTGGATCCTGGGAGGGATGTGATTGGTGAATGTAATCATTACAGACGGCTGCCTAAAAAGAATTGAATTATATTTACTTGTTCGTTAACATTTAGTGTAATGAATTCAGTGAGTTGTTATATTTGCGTGATAAATAGTTATTCTTTAACGAAGTTAACTTAAATTTATGTTAACTTATGTAACTTACTTTATGTTAACTTAAATTATGTTGCTTTTCTATCAATTAAACAAATTATTGATCATTTTTTCGATAAATTTTAGTCATTAGTTTTTTTGTTTTGTTTTTCAAATCTACTATTTACTGAACTAGATGGACATGTCTGACCGTATATTTTAGGAAGCTCTGATAAATCTGGAAAAATTATAAAATTCTAACGAAATGTATAAATAAATTCTGGGGTATTTTCATTAAGATTTTTCGTGTCTATTTTTAAAATCACTTTTTTTAATTTTTAGTAATTTTGTCTGGAGTTCATTTTTAATTTCAGAAACTAACGTATAGTTTTATAAAGAAAATAATAATAGTATATTGTCTACTTTATGTGACTTTTAATAAGAGTTGTCAAATGAGACTTCTGTTTTCTCAGTAACTATTTTTGTTTGTTAAATTGAATTGGCAATTTAATAAAATCAAGTATTGAATTTCGTCAAACTAAATGAAGAAATATATTTTTTAAATAAAAGGTCGTCGATTTTGATTGAATTTCCCTCTGGTAGAGAAGTCAAACAATCTCGACGTGAAAATGTCATTCAACAGAAAGAAAACTAATCTCATTTCAATTTGTCCTTCAATTACTGCATTTCAAACTTACTAGATGACACACCTCTGCTGTTGGGACAGAAAGGAAAGAAAGTAGCTGTTTCATCTACAGTTTGCACGCATTGATTGATGACGTCATAGCTAGCCAAATACAGTGAAAAGTAGTGTTTTTATTGAGTTCTTTACATTTCAGACTCGGCCAAGACAAAGAGTCCACAACAGCAGCTCCACAGCAGACGTTTCAGGGAGTAAGTTGATGGGGTTGCCAATAGTTACCTGTTGACAGATTGTATTGTTGGTCGTCGTCACATGTTAAGAGAGACTCTAAACATTTTATGAAACAAGTTTTGTTCCTTTTTGCTTGTCAATTTATTTTTTTCAACTACACAGGTCATGGAGACATTTAGCATTTTTAAAAACGATAAATAGTGAGAGATTACTAAAAAAAAATATATTCTTCACATTCTTATTATATACAACACATTCTTCATTTGGTTTTAAGTAGTCAGCCTCTAAGTATAGCTGAACTTGATCTTCAAACAGCTTAAACTGTGTCAATATGGGAATCAAAAACTGATTCATTTTATTTATTGCTAAATGATCCATCAGTTTATTTTGTAAATGTTGCATAGGTGATAATCTTTATGGTTATCTTATTTATAATTCAAGCATAATTACATCAGTTATTATCAGTTAACATCTACACATATACAGTGCAATGACGGACAACGACCTTGGTGCAACTGACCGCTTCAATTAGGTATCCATTGTTTTCCTTCTCTTCTCGGTGATCGTGATAATCAAGTGGTGGCTGTCTTGAGCTTTACTGAGGTAGCCTTAGAAACTTGGAAGTAAACAGACGTCATATGAAATCTACTTTTACCTTCACTTAGAAATGTATATATGTGTGTGTATAGGAATGTTATACCGTGTCAGAATTTCACTAATTGCTTCATTTCTTAATAAGGGTTTCTGAAGTTTGACTTCATTAACTCTGTCTCATTGGTGAAAGTGTTTATTATAATTAGGCTCACTGGTACAGCTCATTAGGCGCTAATGATTTTAACGGAGTCAGGGTTATTTTAGGGTTAAAAAGGAGATTTGTTCATATATGGAAGTAATTACCGTTTGTGCACTTTTTGTGGGGATATTTCAGTGAATTAATGTATGTTATTATTAGTATCTATTATTTAATTCTCCATTTTCTTGTTATACTATTCAAAGTGCATTTTTTAACGATTTATTTGTGGTTTAATAAGTACGTACTACTTGCAATCCAGTCATCAATAGGGAGACTAGGGTACTTGATGTGAGCTGAATGCCTCGAAACCGGTAGTGCTCTGTCTCTCTGCTGTTTGTACAGGCTTTGTGCTTAGTGCTTACTTATTATATTTTTTAATGATCTCTAACGAATACTATGTACAAAATCTAGACGAGCAGTGTGATGAGATTTGAGAATTTGGGGACAACTAGTACAATAAAATGCTCTCTCTCTCTTTCTCACACTCTTACACTCTCTCTCTCTCTCTCTCGGTCCAGCTATTGCAATCAGATGGTGACATCAGCAGTCAACGAATGCGTCACTGAAGTTCTGTCCGAACTGGCCCGTTTTCAGGTCTGTCGCATTCTCTGTGTTTCTATCAATTTTTTGTTAACAAAATGATGAACTATAGCATGTTTTTAACTTACTGACTTTATAACTTATATTATTATTATTCACAATTTTTTCCGATCAACTTTTAAAAACACTGGTATTCAACTATTTGCAAACATAATCTATTAGCTCATTTATAGTCTACGCATTTTGTAAATGTATTACAAACTTTTGATTAAATCTACCTCTCACATTCATAGACAACATTATAATGTAATACATTTTAAATTACACAATGAAATGATTTGGCCTAATGTTCCACATTCTTTGCGTATTTATGCCCCTAAAATATAATGCTAGTGCTGTGTCCCAGAATAATAAACGTTTAAATTGTATTCCAACCGTAGGGCCTATAGAACCTAGTTAAGTTTAGATACGAGAAACACACACAATTACTTGGCTAACGTTTTAGATTATTTCGGCATAGTATGGTCATGGCCAGGCTAACTGTATGATGATAATATTTCCATTTCAAATAAAAAACGAACTATTAAAAACTTTGAAAATGAATACCTAAGTTAACAGTGTTTAGATCTAATTATTTGAAAGTCTTTTTACCTTAAATATTAAAAGAACATCATCATCATTAGCGTATTTATTTTAATATTTTTCGTCTAAACAAATACGTCCCAATACAACCCCGCTATGTATTGTACTGAACTATCTCTGTGTGTTGTTCCAGGACCGGGCCTACAAACGCGACCCCATCAAGGCGAAGCTCAAGCGGCGCATGGTCTATGGGTTTCGTGAGGTCTGCAAGTTCCTGCGACTCAGACGGATCTGTTTGGTCATCCTGTCCCCGGACATTGACAAGTCCATCGTTCAAGGTGATTTAAGTAACTATTGTATATATATACCGATCGATAGGTAGCCTATTGCTCCCGTGTGAACAGTCAAGAGGGGGTGTCGTTATGAGGCCTGTACAGTGCTGGTGCGGCCTGCGTTGTTTTTAAATTTTTCAGCGCTATGCGTTTTTTTCATACTTCCTAGCGTTATTTTTTGCCATTGATTTTCAAAAAAATGATATGTCTTTTTTAGGGTACTGGGCTGGTAAGACCTATTAAACTGTCAGCTTTGTAACAATAATGTTTTATAATTTGTATAAATAAAATGGTTAATTACGAGTGAGAAAGAAACGCTAAGATGATGATCGTAAATTGGAGGATTCAGTTCGGAAGTCGGCATTGCGAAAGTTTAGAGAAGAGGAGGCAACTGTGGAAGAAAAAAAAAGAAGCAGCTTCCAAAACGCTTGAAGCAGAGAGGCGCCTTCAAAAAGCTCTTTCAGATTTATAAGATGCTCACAAGCTGCAAGAAAAGGCAACCATGGATGGATGTGATATCCAAAAAGATAAGTAGGTACAATAAAAACTTTATTTTGTGTCATGGATGTTTTATATCCACAAACTTAAAATATTATTATTGTGTATTTAATTAACATTTTCACCATCGAGAAGAAAGCATTCGAGCGTGTTCTGATGAAAACAGCTGAAGAAGCCACAGAAATGAAGAGAAATATTGCGTATTATAGATTGTCAACTCCACCCAAAGTCCTGAAAAAGAAATTATTTTAATTGAAAGTCAATCCACTAACTCATTTTACTATATAAATTCTCACATTTGCTTAATAATATCTATTATCTACCAGTATATCTAGTCTTATGTAATAAATTGTTCCAATTGTTATTTTCAACCACCTGCGTTTTTTTAAATTAAATTGAGCCGCATCAGCACTGCAGGTATACAGCTGTTAAATGTATCTCATTGTTATGATATAGAATTAGAATTTAATTAATCAGCTGTTTGAAATCTTCAAATTGTAAAAAAGTATATTCCTGCAGATATAGCGCGCCTTTTAAAACTGATTATGACATTGTTTTTTCTGACACGGGAAAGGAATTGTCTTCTGGGAATTAATCTAAATTTACGTTTTATGCAATCATTTCAATATTCTATAGCCTTACTAGTTGTCCGATTCTGTTTTACCTTCTATTTTCAAATGAAGTAAATAAATAAATAAATAACTCAAACGATTTTATTGAAATTTAGTTTGGCAGCGTCGCACTATTAGATGAAACGAATTCCAGAATTTCAAGGTCACGCGTGACCTACTTAAAATTTAGGCGACACATTGAAAATTTGAAATTGTACTCTTCGTGTACTTTTATTTATTTATTTTCTTAATGTTTATTCCTATTATGTGCATAATATAATCGATAATGTCTTTTTCATTATCACTTCTAAATTCATTATTCTCACAAAGGGTGGCATTTTGTCACTTATATAAGTTTTTCTAAAAATTGTTTAATTTTTTTTTAAATTTGTGCTGTTGATGAAAACTATAATACTGCTATGTTAAAACACAAATATAGTAGTTAACTAACGATCAAATGTATAATATTTTGTTTGAAAGTTACCCATTTTCCCTTTAAAATTAAGTTTTTGATCACCAAAAGTAATGATCATTTTGTTAACTTAAGTTCTAATTCGATTGATATTGAACTGTAGGTTCATTTATTATATTGAGTCCTACCTGATAATGTTGTATGATTTTAAATGATTATAATTTAACTATAGACATATCAAAACAACATTGAAGAATTCACTTTTTATTATAATAATATGCTGTTATTGATTTTAATTAGCTTATAGTGTAATACTTAACTTGTATATCGCACTGATTCAAACTATTTAAATAATATTTAACTTTTGTAATTTGACATATTGATAGTTAACATTCAATTCAAATAGAGAAAACCTCTCTCGACTATTTTCTATATTAGAATCAGATGATATTATACACAAATAATACTTACAGATATCACATTATGAATATATAAATAAAAAAATAATGAATGCAACAATAATGAGACACTATATCTCTATCGAATGTCAGTTTATGTACAGCTGAAACAAATAAATGTCCTGAATCGAGAAAAACACACGTCGAGAAACAACTTTGTACATATTATGTAGAACACCTCAACAATAAATCGATAAATCAATTAATCAAATCCGGTCAATATCGAGCGTGTATCTCTCGCTCCACCGGCCCCACCCGATTATACGGCATCTTCTGCATGGTGTGGTCTTGCGCGGGAGGCCTGGGTTCACTATTCATTCTGTCCCTCGCCGACTGCCAGGAACTGCTCGGCGCTTGCCGACTGTTGTCACGGTTGTTCCCTCGGCTGGCCTCGGTTGGCCAGCTCCGCTTCTGCTCCCTACTGCCGTCGTCGTAGTGTTCCGTCTCCGACTGTACGGCCACGGGTTGGAGGGTGCATGAGCCGACCCCGATCATGGTCATCTGAAGAATCGAGAGGAACAGCATGAAGATGAAGGACGCGTAGGTGTAGTAGTCCTGAATCAGTTCCAGCCCCGGGTAGCACCCGCTTGCCTGGTGGCTGTAGAGATTGTCGAGCGGGCAGGTTTCCGACAAGAGCTGTGTCTGTGCTGTCTGCCAGTACTTGGTCGTGCGAAGATCCGAGGACTCCTTCAGAAGGCAACACGCTAGCGGAATCTTGACCGCATTCCTGGAGTACGTAGTTCCGTTGGACAGGCGGTAGACCCGGTAGGTCAGATACCAAGTGGTCGCATAACTGGAGAATTGCGACACGAAGTTGTTCACACCCGAAATACCGCAGCAGTTTCGCGTGATCATGAGCTCGTCCCACAGCAGCGAGTAGTTGTTCTTCTCGATGTAGCTGTAGGGCACCCCGCGAAAGCTGGTCTTGAGCGAGGTTCGCATGGCCTGTTGAAAGTTGTACCGGGTCGTTTCCAGCATTCCCATCGGGACAATGGCGAGCGGTAGCTGGATGAAGTTGGTGAGGATGAGCACGATTAGCAGGGCCAGTATGACGCGTCTGTAGGCGAGTTTGGTTACGAACGCTGCGGTGAGTAGGATTGTGTGGAGGAACGTGATCGCGCCGAACACAATGGGTGTGACGTAGGTGATGTGCTGACCGGCTAGATCGTAGCCCTGGTTCTCCGAAAGTCGTCGGCCCATGTAGAGGTCGGTGCTGGTGTCCAGGAGGGCCCAGCCACCTCCAATGATCATCCCCAGTCCGGTCAACTGACTGATCGACGTGAGGACGATAAGAGCGATAACGGCTCCACTTTTCGCCATGTTCAGGTTCTCTGTTGTTGTCGGATTTGGAAATAGTGAGGTGGTGCAGACTGTGAGAAGGTTGTTGGGTTTTTGGAGTGGTTGTGGTGTGGTGTTTGTTGGCTGTATACGCTCGACTGGAAGGGGTACAATGGTGCTCTTTGTATTACTGAATGGTCAGGTGCGTTGCTTTCTTATATCGATAGTTGCTGTTTTGTTCTTGATTGGAGTGCTGAGGAGCTAGCTTATTGTATTAATAGTTTATTAAAAGCTAACTCTTTTATAATTAAGCTATTCAGGATGGTAAAGGCACAAGTGTGTAATAATAGTGCGTGACTATGTTAATCAATATCAATCAGTAGGTTGTGTGCATTATATTTCTTTGTGGTTGGCTTTTATACATCGTCTTTATTCAGGGTCATGTCTACAACAAAGAAAGATGTTTTTGGAATTCCACACCCCTCCCTCCCCTCTTTCCTCCCGTTATTATCACCTATACTATTACTTCTCTGTACTTTATTTTAAATAATGTTTGTAACTATATTATATACATCCTTAAAAACGAAAATATAGTCGCAACCATTATAGTCTTTTTTGAGTTTATTTTTATTATCTATAATTCTTTGGCGAAATGGGAGTTTAGCGTCCAAATTTATTTAGTAAAAGTAATGCAGAATACGCTCACTTCAGGAAGAGATAAACATATATAAAACATTAATCATTAGTTTAGCATTCTAAATTGGAAACATTATTTATCACGGCTGGCAGACCGCCTGCGCAAACAGCACACATACCGCACCATTGGGGGTGAGGCATTTCAGAAGATATTGGTCACGGATAATGAACAACCAACGTCTTCCGACTTAAGGTTACCAAACTGCATTATACTACTAACTAAATTATATTCTTTTTGGGAGCCTAGTACTAGCGTTGGTTTTAAACATTAATCTGGTTTTTTGTCCGATGAATATTTAATTTAATTTTAATATAATATTTGATGAATTGTTATCTCTTTCTGATGGTATTCTGTGTTACTTTTACTTGATAAAATATTTTTGATAGACTTCTTCAATATTTCGATTTTATTTTAAATAAACTCCGATTTCGCCCATTTTATCACTTATTAAAAAAGCAATTTTTTGCATGGGAGGCCTGCTTTTTAACTCATTGTGGAAACCAGTCAAATGAAGCAGGCATGTGATTGGCTGCCTTCTGCTCTGACATCCCCCCCCCCTCCTTCCCACTACAGGCGGGTTGGACGACGCAGTACGCAGCACCCTCTCCCTCTGCCGAGACAACAGTGTCCCCTACGTGTTCGGGCTGGCACGACGGGCGCTGGGTCGCGTGTGCCACAAGCCGGTCCCCGTGAGCATGGTGGGCGTGCTCAACTCGGATGGGGTAGAGGAGCGGGTGGGCCGGCTGTTGGGGCTCGTGGAGGAGGGCAGACGCCAGTATCAGGAGGTGGGTGGTGTGCTGTGGTGTGCTGACTCACTCACGACGTAACCTGTCGTATTTTCAGGGGGTCCTCGAATTTAGAAATTTTGAAAATATCTCCTCGAATTTTAGAAATTTTGAAAATATCTCCTCGAATTTTAGAAATTTTGAAAATATCTCCTCGAATTTTATAAATTTTGAAAATATCTCCTCGAATTTTATAAATTTTGAAAATATCCTCGAATTTTAGAAATTTTGAAAATATCCTCGAATTTTAGAAATTTTGAAATTATCCTCGAATTTTAGAAATTTTGAAAATATCTCCTCGAATTTTAGAAATTTTGAAAAAATATCTCTTCGATTATCCTCGAATTTTAGAAATTTTGAAAATATCCTCGAATTTTAGAAATTTTGAAAATATCTCCTCGAATTTTAGAAATTTTGAAAAAATATCTCTTCGATTATCC
>JAUZND010000767.1:0-13920 GCA_034780555.1 Coelogynopora nodosa | reverse complement strand
GTTGGAAGTATGATGACAAGATTTACAGACAGAGGATGTTTTATACATTCCAGAAAAAGTTGACTTGATGGATGGTAATAATATAATATAATTTCATAATATCTCATGGAATTTAATGCGTATATGTTTCATGTGAATCAATGTTTATAATTATAAATACAAATTATAATAAACAATTTCATTTAACTAATCCTAATACATCAGCTTTAAGATAAATTACTTACTTTACAAAGTATAATGCTTTACCACATTTTATTTACTATAAACAGCGCTGAAAACACAATTAATAATTTCGTACATACATTCCACAATATATCATAAGCGATGCATACATTTGTTAAGATAATTTGTAACGCACAATATGGATTTATCAGAATATAAATCTAAAGGAAATTAGCTAGATGAAGTAATACCTACAAATATAATTTGTTTATTAAAACTTTTTTGAAATTTCTTTTTTCAATAAAAACACGTTTTAAATCTCCCCTGATTTTGAACAGAATTAAGGCTTATGATCACCCATTAGGCACATTTAAAAGTTCGGGTGTTTTTAATTTAAAAAAATATCCCCTTCAAGTGGTTTTATTGTTTTTATAGAATTGATTGGAACCATCAGGCAAAATCAGCGCGCCAAATAGAAAGAAAATAAATAAATCAGAAATAATAAAATATAAATTTTAAGAAAAGGTAACTATTTACAAAGAAAACTGACAAAAAAGATACACAAAAGACAAAGGAGAGAATTAATAAAACTGGAAATAAGAAGAGTATAACTTCCTAGAAAAAGCTCAAGAAAACCAGCCAACAGGAGACCAATACCAAAGGTGAAAGAAAGTGAAGGAATTCCACCAAGTTATACTTTTACTTATAACATAGGCCTAGGAAATGAAAGGATGATAAGTCATGCCTGTAGTGGTTATTTGTTAACTAAAGCCATTATGCAGGACACAAAACCAAAACAGACCGAATGCATAAGCTGACTTAAAGAGATACAGTAGAAAATTATTAAGGTGCGGGAATTAGGACCCTCAGCGGCGTGTTTAACCGGTTCGATAGCGCGCTACCGTCACACTTCCCTTATTCAATATCTACTGAACTAGATGGCAAAAAGCATATAGGCTTCACGCAAGTTTAGAAAAGTATTAAAATTAAAATTAGAAATAAGTCAGTGTTGTATTTGGTATATGCAACATAATTCCCAATTTAAATGGATGAAACAATGTGACAAATAACTCCAAAAAGATGAAAATTGTGGACATAAGATGGAATGTCCAGTTTTACAGATTCTACGATACCTAGTAACAATAAAGCTGTTAATAAGAATGGCTAGAACACTATAAGATGCTGCTGAATAACTGTCATGATGGAATGAGAAGTATTAATATTACATGAAGGGCAGAGTTTAGTTGGCAGAGTATATCTGATGGTCAAGAGATAGAGTGTTGTATATTGAAATAATTGATAGAGATATTATAAAAAGGTTCAAAGCAGTTGAAAGTACGATACAATGAATGACATGATTTACAGGCAGAGGATGTTTTATACATTCCAAAAAATGTTCACTTGATGGATGGTATGATGTTGTTATCATTCGCTTGCTAGCCACAAAGAGAAATAAAAGCTTCATGGACATCCTGTTACTCGTGGTTGTTAAAAAGAACTAGATTAGCCAAGTAGCGTCTAAGTTCTTTGAAAACTCAATTCTTGTCAAAAACAACTTCATTATATAAAGAATTGAACAAATTATAAACATTAGTATTATCATTAAAAGTAACAAATTGCAGTGGCCAAAATTACTTGAATTAAATTACCTAGATAACAGGAGTACCAAGATTAGGGAAACCTATTGGTTTAATAATAGGACAAAAATTATTATTAGGTGAAGGTTTAAGAATTGTTTGAGAATAATCATGATGGTAACTATCAACATCATAGTTAATACAGGCATTAATGAAAGTCTCATTTATCAAATTATATTTATCAACTAGATGAGGATTCTTATTGCATAAAAAATTCAGTTTTTTTAACTAAAATCTAAACCCGAAATCAAGAATCAAAAGAGACTTGCTTGTTAACAATTTTTTCCTGGGGCCACAGTATAAAAATGTAGGCTGCCCTTATTATATTGTAACAACATTGACATGAAATCTATCACTACTATCCAAGCGATAGGAGGGTAAACCTTGTTTTGGGATATGTATTTAGTTTTTTTGGTGGATATATATGTAACTTTATGCTCTGATTGCAAATCTATTGGAGGCCACTTTCCATCTTGGTAGCGTTTTTCTGTATAAGCGATTGACAACGTCATTACGTATATGACGTCACGAAAAATATAAAACTTGATTACAGTAGATACATTAAAATTTTCAACGGTTTTTCTGTATAATTTGATGTGCTGAATCCACTCATTAACTAGTTCACATTTTCTATTATTCGCGATTCTGACGTTATCATCTACCTCTATTGGTAATTATGAATAAAAAAATAGGTTTGTTGTTAAAAACATTCTAATAGAATATCATTTAAGCTTTAATAAAAATCAATTCAATAACATGTTTTTGTGTAAATACATTATGAGATACCATTACAATTAAAAGGTATTTAGTATAAATATGAAAAAATTTATAAACAAAAAAGTGAGTAACAAATTGTCACTCAATATCAACCAATTCAACATTATTTGGATTCATACATTTTTCTTTATATTTATAGAATTTTTTTACAGAAACAGTGTGCTGTATTGCAAGCTTTACATGAACAGTTAATTAGATTCATTACTTCAACAGAAGAAATCAAGAGGATCAATAGAGGGTGGAGATGGAAATTCTGCGGAATTCAATAACATTGAATTAATAACATGTAATTAATCAGCGCATCAAATTACATAGGTAGTATACACCAAAAAATTATGTGTATATATATCCCAAACAGTGTAAAATATATCCGTGGTGGCATGGCTACGCGTCTAAGCCTCTAAATCGACACTTTAGCGTTGATAATTTTGTACTTTCATATCTAGAATGCATCCAAAAATACTTAAATCAGTTTATAAACCAAGTTATATTTAATATAATGCACTTAATAATGGCATATTTTACACCGTTTTCTATCTTAAAAATATTTTTTATTCATCTTTGGGAGGGTTTGTGACCAGGTTCAGTGAATTTTGTACCTTATCGCTCTGACTATACTATGTATCCCTATCATCTAGATAATAATTACATAATATGCTCGAATTTTTTCATTTGTATATTCGAAATATACTCGAATTTTCTTGGTGAGAAAACGTGGACACCCGTCTGATCACTAAAATCATATCATTATTACATATATATATAATTTTTAATTTAAAGATTATACGATTTTGTAAATTATTAGTGTGAAGGTACTCAGAAAAAAAACTCATTTCAGTGGCATAACGTGTTGATAAAAACCTATCCAAAATTTCGCTACTAGTTTTGTACTGTCACACACCTAACACTACATAATAGTAAATCTACTAAACCTCAAGCCGATAAAATAATAAATAAATATAAAATTAAAATAACCGATAATCCCTGGAACTGATGTATAGCCATCTGTCCCCTACCCCTTCTGCAGGTCCCAGAATCCATTCCCTGAGGAGCCTACCGACCCGGACCAATACTACGACAACATCCTCACCGACGATGGACAACCGGGGGTGAAGGTGAAGGCGCTCTATGACTATGCCGGAGCGGAGGATGACGAGCTATCCTTCTCAGCCGGTGGGTACACTGGTGGTTGGTTGTATAGGTTATCTATCACTTGAATTTATTGAAATTTAATTAATAAAGATCAACTCTTGTAAAATGTAATTCCGCAATTAATAAATGTTCTAATAAATATACCTTTTACTAATTTACCTACACCTGGGGTGCGTTTCACGCAACAAAAGTTCACCGATAATTCGGTTTCATGAAGCCCAAGTTCACAAGTCACAAATACAACTGAATTTTACGAGTCCACTTTGCGTTTCATCATTTACAATTTACATGTGAAGCCAATAAAAAAAATTGGAATTCCATTGTATATGATTTTACTGGAGCATTAGACTCTTGTAAGTTATGTTTGCGCATAAATATAATTTAACAAGATGTATCTTTTGATTTACTCGAATTTTTTTATTAGTAATTAAACTCCTATAAGTAATAAAATATTTAAATATGTACGTTATTTCTTAAAGGTATTTACACCATTTATTAATACAATACTACCACACTGTTCCTTAATAAATTATTTTATTGTTATGAATTATAGTGTAGGATTAATCTAAAAGACCGATATTGACTTTTAAAACTGTTAATCAAATCGTATAATTATAAATTATTTACATATACCTGTATATATACAAATTTATTATTTAAAGACAGATAATAATATGTTATAGTAGAGTTCAGTTAATTTGTTTATATAATAACAATTACATGAAAATGAAGTCGATCTTATTAAAGTTAATTCTGGCTTAAAAAGTGCAAAAGGGTGATTAAATTTGTCATTACTACTATCAGAATCAGAAACAAAATCCTTTTTTTAGTCAATGACCGGGTAACTGAGCTTATTATATGCCATTCTCCCTCTTTATTTGATTTGTAAATATTTTAAATTCTTTGGTGTAACTGCACGATTACCAAAAATATTAAAAATTCAAGTATTTTTCAATCTATTAAGTACTATAACATAACAATTTATCACATCAATTATTAACATTATATAAACCGTTAAATTCACTCTTTATTATATTTAGAGTATAATTCAGTTCAGAGAAAAAAGTGTTGTTCAATTAACTTTAATGTTTTCCTTATGTTTTAACCTTTGATTTTGACCCTTGACATAGATACCAACGTTTAAATAATAAGTTCACATAATCAAAGTACCGGCGCTACATTTATATTGATTAATTAAATTGTTTATTTACATCTCCGACGGTGTTATATTTTTACTGTTCCGTGCCAACTTATATGAGTAAAGATTGTTTAATTCTTTGTTGTAGTTTTTTTAGAAACAAAAAATATATCGGACACTTTACACAGATTATAATTTCTCTCATTCACAGATTAAGTTTGTATCGATATTTGACACTTTACCTTACTTACATAATTATATGCCTGTCTGTTCAACTACTCTACTGTGATTTGACCACAGATATATATACATGACTGTTTTTAGTATTTAATATGCTATACTGTTGTCTAAAATTATTCGTTAAGTCTGTATGACTAGGAAGTATACTTCGAAAATGTGCGATCAATTATACTATTTTGCAGCAAGCGCTATTTCTTCTTATTTTATTTTATCTAATGCTGCACAGGGATCAAAAATCTTATAACCATATATCATTCATGAGCATTTTCCGGATTTTTGGGGGCAAAAAATCATTTTCTGGAATCGAAAAAATATGCAATAAAATTATATGGGTGAGGGGATAGGGGTATTTCCAAATATTGGTGTTTACTCTTTGTTACAGACAGTAGGATGATGACGTCACTGGCAGAATTACATTATGTTGCAGGAAACACCCACAATGATATGAAACGTCTTGTTTGCTATTATTCTCCGAGCCTCACTTCCTAATTCTTCTACATCTCCAACTTTTGCATTCATATCTCCCATTACTATTAGAACATCCCCTTGAAGTGCTATCCATTACTTTTTGTAGTCTTTCACAGAATTCGTCCATAACAGTTTTTTCAGTTGATGCTGTTATGTATAAATTTGTACTATTGTCATGTTGACTTGCTAGCCTTGAAGTCTGACAGATAATATTCTATCATTGATTGGGTTATAGCCCAGTATTGCACCAACTGTTTTACCTAATAAGATTTCTACTCCATTGCTTTTCTGAGTTTCGTGTACTGGATATATAATTTGAATATAATCATTCTGAAAGTGTTTCCTCTTCATTTCCATTTCAGTTCGCTAATTGCTAAAATGTCGATATCTGTTCTTTTCATGTCTTTCTTCGCCAGTTCCTGTTTTCCTTGATACATACTTCTGACGTTCCATTTGCCGATTTTGTGTATTTTCGTGAAACTAAGAGCTCGATTTTTTATACTAGCTACATCAGTTGCTAGACCTCCATGTCGTTTAGTCAAGCTACGTCATTCCTGCTAATTGTATTTTTCGGTGTTTTTTGTTTTTACCCAGCTAATGGATGGGGGCTTTCAGGCCTGGAGGCTCACCATTCTGCACCATAGTTTCAGTTGTATTGGTTAAGTTCATGGTCGTTTTCTTGGCATCTTGTCGAAGTAGTTAAACCATTGCTTTCTTTGAAGTGTTTTTGTGTAGAAAAATAAATAAAAAAATAAAAAATTGTTTTTAGTAATTTCCGGTATTACAAGGCAAATTAGTTGGTTTTCAATATTTAAAAAAATATGCAATAAAAAATATACTACCCCTACCCCACTAACACCATCAGCATCAAACCACGTAAACAGAATGATAATAATAATTTTAAAAATCGTATACTTTTATCGGACATACGCCATTAAACATAAATAAAAAAATTCAAGAGAAGCAATAAAAATATATAATGTTTATAGAAAGTTGCAGCGGCTCTCGGTAAAAAAGATTTTTTTTGTTTCCTTGCGACAAATCCTCTACCGTTGATTCTTTTGGTTCCTAAGCGTCATATTGTCAGAGCTGTCAGGTACTATCGGTATAAGGTCGTTAAGCCTTGACTTTGGGTTATTTGAGATTGATAAGAATTTTTTCGCATAATTATTCATTGCCGCCTCTGTGCCTGAGTGATTTTAATTGATATTTCACCATTATATTTTCGTAATTGTAGTTGTGATCGTTGTCCGAGATACCTTCAATAATTTTAAGTACTCTTTTTTGGACGCTTTCGATAGTATTTGATTGGCTGCTATTAGAGAGAAATGCCAAAGAGGTGCACCATATTCTAAGAGACTCCTGGGGGCAGCGCAGTAAAATTTAATCATATCGTTTTTTGGAAAATTTGCTTCTTACCATGGCCTTGATGAAATGCATTTGCTTGTTTATCTTCTTTATGATCTCAGAAATGTGGTTATTCCAAGCTAGTTTGTTATTGATAGTCTTATTGACGGGTTGGATGATCTTAGTGTCAATAATTGTAGGGGGCCAGTCGAGATCTTTCCTTTTAAAGGAGATACGTTATTCCGTGGTATTTATAGGATTGAGCTTTATTTTATGGATACTTTTCCAATCAGCTAGGTCTTGCCTTTGGTTTTGCTGCTAAGCGAACTACGTTTACGGTCAGGCAGCCAGAGGTGAGGTCCGAATTGCTATGGGTCAGCTATAGGTCCGAATCAGCTATAGGTCCGAATTGTGTTCCTTGTAGTATGCCCGATGTAAAAGTTTTCCATTTGGATAAGGTTCCTTTATATTTAACCCTTTGCCGGAAAACCAGCGAACCAGAAAACCAGTTCTTCGTCAGCAGCAACAAGGAGCTCGTTGAATAGTTTTATAATAGCATCCACAGTGAACCCACCTTTAATGACGTCGAACTGGTTTTTGTAGATTTTTGCTTCGATGAAGTTCCAGACATGCCTGATCATGATATTTTCTGCCACAGCTTTGCTAATGGCATTAGTTAACCCGACTGGTCTGATATCCGACTCAATTGTGGTCGGGTGACTAGTTTTTTCCAGGAGGGTGACATCGGCAGTCTTCCAAGCTGTGGGCCAGATCCCTTCGTTTATGGACGCTCACACGATGGATGTTATGAGGGGAGCGAGATGTGTAGAACACTATTTCCAAATCACAACACTCCAACCAATTATTTTAAATTCCTTTAAGTTTGCAGTTTAAGGGACTCTTTTTCAAATTGCAATTTTTCCTATATTCCACTTTACCTGTTGTTGTGTTTATACTGACGTTGTATTATAATAGTTCTTTTGTGTGTTCTGCTAATCCCTCATTAATCCTCATTCCATTAATTAATTATAAATATTATTGTTATGCAACTCTATGTCTGTTTGTTTACTGAAGCTGATTCACGGTATTTTCTTTCGACTTGGCAGTCTGTACTATGAAATAGCATGTTGATTATTGATGATTGATAACAAATTATTAATTCATCTGCATCAGCACGCCTTAAAATGACTTTGCTATTATGCATCGGGAAAATAGTGTCGTCAGTTATGATTATTTTTGTGGAAATCAAAATATTTCAAGATATTTCACAAGATCCGGTTAAACGTATTAATATCACCCTAGTGCTTTATTAACCAAATGATAAGCAATTATACTTTGCCGAATAATGTTATAATTATGATTTACTCTATTGTTTTTTTAATATTTTACATTGAAAAGAGGAATGATGGGACGATTCAATTTGATAGTGCGTTGACATAACACACTGCAGACCTATTTAAGCTAAAATGTTGGCATAATATCACTGTTACTTCTTTTAAAAATACTTTTTTGTGACATAATATGAACAATCATTATTAATATACTGTGACGAGGGATAAAAATAGTATACTATAATAATATTAAGTCCCGCACCATTTTCTAAATTAATGTTTATGGTTTGATGATAACGCGTTGATTATTTTTGTTTCATCATTCTGAAGTTCAGTTATAATTGTTCTTTTTCCTTTACATCAAGCTAATAGTATTATAAATAATTGTTACTCTTTTTGGTAACCGCTTTTATATATTCTGGGTATTTTTTAGTGAGATATTGAGCAGTGAAATATAATGTCGTCATTCCTATTAAAGTTTAGCAAATGTATTTTATATTATATTTATTATGTAATTTTTATATATAATATTTATATTATGTGTTTCATTAACTAGTATTATTTGGTTGTTATTTAGAGTCAAAGTAGAAACCATTGCTAATTATTTCAGGAACTAAAAAAACATTTAAAACTAATTCGCAAATGATTGTTAAATATTAACTTTATTACTTATTATATTATGATTATAACATCTAGGTAGACGAAGTCAATCCATATTTATATTATATTGTTACATGGTTTGCACTGATAATATCGCATAGAACAGCTGTCTATAGCTGTGTTACCATATATTGCCGTGTTTCACTAAGTTTCCTTGCATTTCCATAGTCTGACTAATATTGAGGTAAAAATTCCTTTTCTTCGAATGGTTATTATATTACTGGCTATATCTTCCCAATATTGTCATTCCTTTAGTTTTGTATTCTATAAACACAACTTAAACTATGCGATTTTATATGTTTCCTTTTTTATTTTGATTTGTTAAATATTTTTTGCTTTCGGTATTCTTTTATTATTATTAGTATTATAAAAACACAGGATAATTTTAATGTTTGCCACATTTAAGCATATTCAATGAACAGTAAACAATTTGGCATGTCTTTTGTACTGACCCAGAACTGAGTTTTTTGTCTACCAAATTTGTTAATGCCACAAAAATAAATCTCAATCACATGTGAACTATCCGTTTTACCAAATTTATTGTCTAAAACGTATCATATAAAACAGTATTGTTTTGTATGTTATAATTTTGATTATTTTTGGGTTCATTTCAGGTGACGTCTTTGAGAAACTCGAAGATGAAGATGAACAAGGCTGGTGCAAAGGTCGGAAAGACAATCGAGTCGGTCTATATCCCGCGAACTATGTTGAACCAATTTAGTCCATCTCACACCCTGGATATCCAACTAGCAACACAGCGCTGTGTGTTTCACCACTGAAACATTGCACACAGTGTGCTCTCTCTTAACCGCTGTTTTTCAGTCAATCTCCTTCCAACAGAAGAAGGAAAACGTTCCGATCATTTGTCTATAGAATTATCTTTATATTATAAACTTGCCCGTTCATTAACAGAGGCAGAAAAATCTCATTCTCTCTCTCAATCTGCTCTGAATTATTGATCAGCTAGTCTGCTACCCCTCCACCGCACGCACTCCCATCTAACTTTCTTCACACACCCCTGCCGAACTGTTTCACCTACCTTTATTTAACTGAAATTTAACTCTTCTAAGAAGATACATACCCGAGCAAAAACATACCGATTGATTTCCTTATTATTTTTAGTAGCTTCTGTTTACGTCGATGTGTTTGTATGGGCCTATTCATAAGCATACAAGACTAGATATTTCACTCCGAGATTATCATTTTTATGTTTACCTGTTTTATCGATATTTTTTATTGATACCAACTGATACCAACCTGCTAAAATGTTCCATGTTATTCCAATGCATTGCCCAATTCTGATCACTATTTAAATTAAAAATTGGTCTTTATAGACATTGATTGGGACAGTGCGTGTACTGCGCGAATATAACCAAGTGGAATTGACGCCTTCACCAACGCACGACAAAGTTTACTTGAGTGTTACTGATGAACAATTTATTTATCGATTGAATTATCGATTAATTTGTTTAACAATTATTATATTAAGCCATTGGTTAAATCATTATTAATTTTTACATTACTGACGCGCTTAAAATATATATTCTAGCGGGTAACTCCAGACGGAATATTGTTAAAAATGCATAACATATCTTAATCATTTCATGTGAACTTTACTGTGCGTTGAAAGTGGGCCTTTATAATTATTTGTGTTGTGTTGTTTATACTCTATTTAGTTACCGTTCAAGTTTATAATACGATTTCTTTCAGAAACAGTTAGTCTCGTATAAACATTTTATCGCATATTATTGTAATAAATAAAGAAAATATCTCTATACTACAGCTTTAGTCATACCGGATCGATACTTGTATTAAGTAAACAAAATATTTAAATGTGAATATAAAAAATTCTATTTTTCATTATATGATGTGGGTTAAGAAGGCGCTAAGAAATAACTATTACAGCAACAGTTGTCTACTTTTGAGTTGTCAATTTTTAATATCCTACAAAGAAGATATTGTTGTCAATAATGAGATTAAATTTAATAAGTGAGATTCTTGTTGTAAAACAATGTTTGTATTTTATATTTTGCTGGCTTCAATAAAAATAATATGATTACCTTCTCGCGTCGCTTTGCTTGTCAAAAATAATTGATCCAATATTAGACTCTTCAAATCCCCATGTAATAATTATGTTTACGTATTTAACGGGTATTTATTTCCACAGTGTGCCCCGTGTATTTTGTATAACAATAATCTGACCAGCTAATCTGTATGTAGGGCTCAATAGTTTCGTTTACGAATACATTATCATATTCCAGCATTGTTGTTTTTAGATCTTAATATTTTTGTAAATAATAATGCGTTTATTTTTGTTTTGGTACCAATGGTGTTCAAGTTCAATTTGATCATATTGAACTGTAATTGAGCCAGTAAATCACATCATGTACCTATTTAATTATTTTACCTTATACAGAAACCTTTGTTTGACTTTTGTGTATTCTTATGAGACAATGTTATATACTCTATAGGATATTTAGTTAGTGAAGCTCCTGTAGTGGTTGTTATTGGAGGTAGGAACATGCATTATTTACTTGAGCTTCCGTTGTCTGATTAACGTGATATATATGTTGAACTATGTTGTTATTAAAAACTATTCTATGGAGTATCAATAAAATTATTGTAGTGTCCAGTTGGTGTCATTTGAAATATAATCTATATTATAACTAATTTCCGTATTGTCTTTTTTCCAAAAAAAAAATTCGTAGATTATTTATTGCGGACCATTTATATCGTTTCATTATTTTTTGTTGACTTTACAGCCGCCGAAAGACAATAGCCTATGCATTTTCTTAATCTCTAGGAATCGAAAGTTTGTTTCAATCTATATATAAACTATTGACTAGACAACTATAGAGTCGTAAGAAATCTTCATCATCATCTAAATATTTAACATTTTTAGTCAGATTAAAGCATGTGTTCCCTTTCGATGACAGTATAGTTTATCTTTATATATTTTTAATGTTTATGCATTCTTTGCAAAATGTTAGATTTCGATTTATATGTTTTCACAATTTGTAACATGTGTTAAAATTGCCGCAAGTAAACATTGAAATTCTGTTTATATCAATCGAAATTTTTGGATCTTTAAGTTCTACTATTTGTACCATGTTACGATAGAACTATAAAGCTGAAATTAGTTTGGTAATATTTAATATAAAAGGTTTTTTTGGAGCGGTACTTAGTTGGATAGGTAGTAGGGGAATATCGGACACTTACCAATATTTTTGTCAACTATCATGATTATTTCTTGGATCTTATAACAATAATGTTATATATAATTATAATAATTATAGATAGCGCTTATTCATTTTTGTATTCTTCCTATAAAATATAATGTTATTGCTACCTGTGTATTGCTTCATATTAGGTATAGGTTGCAAGTCTTTGTGAATATAATTTCCTATATATTTATTCGTATGTAAAATAATAAAGTGAAGTGTTAAAATTTATATCTGCGTAAATGATGATACACAATTATAATTACAGAATAATTATAACTTGAAACTTGTTTGAAGGATAGTCATTTAAATCTAAAATATTGGTACTTATTCAACAACTAATTTATATTGTATTCTCCTAATGGTAAAAACAGAGTTGCAGACTACTTCGCTCTCGCTATAACATGTATCCGGTTAAATTCTTGCCCATATACTATCGTGCATATGAAATTCTATAATTTCTCGTGTTCTATGCATTTTATTCATTCAATGTCCGTGACTTCGCGGGACACATCCCCTCAAAACCGAGTAATAATTATTCTGTATTTATTTAGCTATAATAACAAGGAATATATTTTCAAAGGTATTTTTTTATGGCAATCAGAAGTGGATTTATTATTGCAGAATGAAAAAAAATTTTCTTATACTGAACACGTTGCCCATTGTAGTATATTTTGCAGTACGTTATTTCCGAACTTTTGTTGTAATCGATATTCTGCTGCAACAACTGCTTTATTGTGAATTTGGATAGTGTTCACTTGACTTATTCGACAAGTTCTCTCTTTGTTAACTTCCTAAGATTTTGTTTTCTATCAATAAAATCAACAAATTTAATTGTTTAGTTTTCTAAAATTCTTCTAAGAGAAGTTAGTATAAGGGCATAAAAAGTTAGTTGAGGACTCCTGCCGGCATATTATGTTTATGGAGAACCTCTTTCTTCATAAGAAGTTGGTGCAGTAGGCCTATACCTTGATCAATTATATCGGATGTTGTCGAGTAACTATTCAAACTATAGTTCGCTGTTTTATTTTGCAGGAATGTTTCTGAATGTAACATATTCTAATTAAATGGTATAATTCAGTGAATTAGACAATATTGCACCTATATATATAGATATCATCATATCAATACATTTCCGTTCAGTGTAATTTAATATAATTAATACATTTATATAAAGTAAATTATATGTTAGTTGATTTCATAAAACAACTTTTAAAGTTTTTAACATCCACTAAGTAGTAGTAAAATTCATGATGATACCATACCGAACAGATTTTTCCACTTGTTTAATATTACCCGACATTTTTGCAAACTTTATGTTAACATGACATTATGTTAATGACAGATGCGGCATGTGGGAGCTGAACATACAGCTTGATAATGCCAGGCCCCATACATATTTTCTTAATCAGTGGTTAACATACCGACATGCTCCATATTCACCTGAGACTAATTTCTGTGATCTTTATATCTTCCGAAAATTCGAGACTTACAGACAACTCAAAAATGTCACCAATGTTGCGGGATTGTATAGGATTTCCTAGAATCCTTATGACTAAAATCTATTAAATCATCGAGAGTCGATCCGCTTCCTCATTATTTGTTAATGGTATCAATGTCTTGTTTGTTACCTTGCATAAAGACTATTGTGAATCGTTCTTTTACTGAAAACCGTTTCCCTTATAGCTTATAAACGGGCTTCTATAACTTCTCTACTGAAAAAGTCCAATCTTGACAAGAATGTCCTATCCAACTACCGACCCGTCTCCAATTTACAGTTTTTTGGC
>JAUZND010000766.1:0-12383 GCA_034780555.1 Coelogynopora nodosa | reverse complement strand
ACTGAATCCCACACACTAATCAACTGACTCGTCAATTGAGTTACTGAATCCCACACACTAATCAACTGACTCGTCAATTGAGTTACTGAATCCCACACACTAATCAACTGACTCGTCAACTGAGTTACTGAATCCAACACACTAATCAACTGACTCGTCAATTGAGTTACTGAAACCCACACACTAATCAACTGACTCGTCAATTGAGTTACTGAATCCCACACACTAATCAACTGGTGACTTACTCGTCATTATTTAGCATAAGTAAAATGATAAATGGCCTCTTTTTAAAATGCTTGATAATCCTATGAATATTTAGTTATTTACTATAAATCTCATATTTAATAAAGATATGCATTAATTTAGTTTAATTATATTAAAACTAAAAACAAGATACCTGTGAAACAAAAGAACGCAGAATTATTATTTAATTTACTGATTTGCTTTTTGATGTCATATTTGTTAATCTACAATCGCTACTTGTTCAACTTGACAAATACTTCGAGCAACTATGTATTACAAATACGTCACCTCCCAAACGACGGACAAAATGATTTGGTTAAATCAGTTGTCTATTGCCATATTATAACATAATTGTGTGTAATGACTTATCCTTTGTGTATTTGTATGTTTTTACACTTTTCATTTAAAACTTTATAATATAATTTCAAATCTAATCTAAAACTTTAGTAAGTATATATATATAATCTATGAATAATTCCCTATTTTAATATTAATTCCTTAGTAATATGAAAAAATTATATTCAATTTCCAAACATGTATTTTCTAAATATTATAAAATGAACTCCCCCACCTATAAGAAAAAAGAGCTTCCCATAAATAATAATGATACATTTTTTGAGGTGGCTAATCTTCATTTGTATAGATTGATTTGTATAATAATTCGTTTAATATTTTTTTTGATGTTATGCATAATATTGAATTGGTTAATAATACAAACAACAATATTTTCATTAAAATACATGCAACTACCTTTTGACAATTAATCAATATCTCACCTGGCCATAATTATAGAAGTTCTTTAACTATATAATAAAAAATTATATACTTGCTAATACTTTATAGTTAAATAAATTATTTGTATTTTATTTGTTGTCTCAGCAAATGAGTAAAATGGAATATGCATATTTGTTCAAACACATTTGCTATTATTTTATATATTGTTTTTAAAAATGAACAGTTAATAAAGTAGCTATCAAGATTAATGCATTATCTAACTCCCAATAATCATTTTGTTATGTATCATTTTATTTAATAAAATATCAAAACCAAATACACTTTATTTAATTACTTATACAATAGTATCATTAGGATTTTTCCCCTGAAACTTACAGAGGTCATCTTGCAGCAGTAACACAGACCACATACATTGCATGCTAGCGAACTAACAAGAGGGACCTTATTAATAATATTTCCATGAAAATGCGCTCCATTTAAACAAATGTTGTATGTGTTGATTAAACTATATTCACGTCATGTTATCATGACACCATCAGGATTTAGTTATGATACAAAGAAGTTGTAAAACATTTGACAGAAGTCTGAATCATTCATAAATAATTAAATAAGTTAACTTATAGTAATGTGAATAACAGATTCACACTAAAACCTGACATCCAACCATGTCAACAAAATCAGTAGGCAACAGTTAGATTTTAGTATGTGAACCAAACCATGCTCAGCTAAATATATAAATCTGACCACTGACCATGGCTGGGTATGTATACTAAAATTTGACCTCTGACAAGGTTGACCAGTAAACTGTTTGGTGGTTGGAATAGACAAATTTTAATATGAGTTCATAATATATTTCAATCAATCTTTCATTAAATTTTTCTTTTCAAACAATGGTTAACAGTTTCGATGATAATAATTTAAAACAAGTTGTGATAAAACTTTGAAGCAAATTAATAGAGTGTAATATTAAAGTTTTGTATAATTATATATATGAAGATTATAATATATTGTAATATTATGAAAAGAGAGAGAGAAACTATTTTATTGTAATGTTATGTACAAAGTTATTAACATGTTAACATGCTTTATAATTGACATATAATTAAAGATATCATACCTAAAAGTTATATGTACATATTTTTTAGATAAAAAAGTTTAAACAATAGCAGCATTATAATACAAATTATATATATAAGCTAGTTTGTACCATATTTTTTATAATCATTATAAATAGATATATATATATATACATAACATAGAAGGTAGTATTTAAAATTTATAAGTAATTAATTATACAATAGATTAATTGGTACTATTTATATAGGTAGTATTTCTGTGATAGCATTTCTATAGTAGAATTTAGTATAATAGTAGCATTATAGTATTTATATGGTAGCATTTATATATGCATAATATGTGTAAAGAAACAATTTACAAGTTTTTCTTGTATTTTAGATACTACTTAACAAACTATGATATTCTAATGAATCATGTTTTTCAATTAATTTTTTATTTGTAACCATATATTACTAAATATATCCCATTGAAGAACATATTAATTTCATATATTTTTTGTATCTTTTATGGTGCTTTTGACTGTACATAACGTAACATAGCGGACAGTCAAAAGAACACATACCTATAAATGCCTATTAATACATTAAAATATGTTAATTGGGATAAATCAAAATGAAAAAATACTAAAGTTCTACTTAAATGGGTTCTACTACTAAAAGATATCTGCATATTCAACAAATTTTAATTAAATTTAGGTTAAAGTTGAAGATATGTTTTGCAAAGTTTTTTTTAAGTATTATCAAACAATACAGAGAACAGTTCAGACAGAAATTGGCACATTTTTATTATCACCAATTTTTTTAATTATTTACCTTAATTACTCTCCTTTACTAGTGGGTTTCAAACATACATGTTTGTATGTATTAATACCAACCATAAAGATCTGTGTGTTATTGTTCCAAAAAATAGATAATGTATAAATGTATAAATGTACATAAATATACTAAAAATAAAAAGTATATTTGAGATAAAGATTTTACTCAAATAGATTTGGTGAAATATATGGTTCTGAGAATTATATTTAGAGAGGTTAATTTTTGTTTTATGTTTATTTATTGTATAGATAACATTTTATAATTGAAAAATTATAATTTTAAAATTGAGACACAGTTACTGGAGATAAATAGTTCTGATTATGTGAAATATTTAAAATTAAAATAAATCATGATAGTAATCCTAAAAATGTACAAAATAGTTTTGAAACACATTGTATATATGTAATTATTTGATATACTTAATCTGTTTGACTAGTGTATGATGCAGTTAAAATGAAATTTTCAATAAAATTTCACAAAATCCATATTTGTTGACATATTTTAATAATTATACTACTTATACAAATAAGCTATAAGTAGTATAAATAATATTTGAGTATTATTTTTATTTGCTGGTTATTTTAATAAATAATTTTAATAATCAAGTTAAATGGATATAATTTATGATAAACTTATTATTTCTATTACAATAATTTTGCAAGTTTCAGCTCCTAATATCTTCGGCAAGTATGAAACCCCAGGGGGGGTATAAAATGGATCAATAATAAGACCATTTTCCCTTGTTTGTAAAAATATTTGAAATTATGTTTATTATAGTTTTTAGTTAGATAAAAGTATTTTAGCCACTGAGTAAAATAAATAAGGGTCATATGTTTCATAGTTAAATCAAAAACTTAATTTCTTTTTAAAAAATGTCATATGTTTCATAGTTAAATCAAAAACTTAATTTCTTTTAAAAAAATGGCATACCCCCTCCACGTTCGAAGGGTTAACAGTAATTAATTTTTTTAATTAATTTTATTCATATATTCAGGCACATATCTAGGCATGAGGCAGAAGCTTCATCTGAAATTTTTGCTGCATAATTACCGGAAATTCTTAAGGATAAAAATTAAAATTTGGATATATTTTTATTATGTGTTTATACAATATTATAGTCATAGGCCTACAATTATTAAAAGTTTGGAAAATAAAATTGATATGTTCCATATTAGTATACAATAATTATGAAAGAAATATCATAAAAGTGGCACCTACCCAGGCTATGCCTCATCTGATTTTATTTTCTGGATACGGGCCTGATATGTCATTCTATGAGTATAAGTGATTTATATGTAGTATGCCTACTAGTAAAACACTCACCAAGAGGTTACATTCAACTCACCATCAATCACTCTATTAAATCTGTCAACCCAGTGAACATGACAATGACAAATTGCATTAAGAGCATATGTGCTTGCACCAAACAGCAGAACAAATACAAGAACAGTATGTGTCATACTATACTTAACACTTATCTTATGGAGTTTATGTGGTGATAAAAGTTTGGTATGGATGCTCTCCAAAAATTTTTAATCAAATACAACAAATTTATACTGTCATATGTAATGTTTTAAATTCTTTTTTGTACCTCTCTCTGTTTCTTGTTTTACAATAAATGTTATTGTACAATTTAAATAAATGTTTTGATTTTGATTGGGTCTGGAATTAAATTTTAGAATGATTGTGTATTTTATTTAATATTAAATTTTACAAGGATTTATAATTCAATAGTATTAAAATATAAAATAAGCACACTACTTTTTTTACCATATAATCAATGATAATATATATATAAATGTAGAAAAAATTGCCTTACTGTGCTTACATAAGTTTTAAGTAAATACAAAATATTATTATATTATCACTGTTTCCATTTTAAATTATAGGGAGGTGTCATTCCTTAGTAGCATCAACATATCCACAGTATATATTTTGGATATGAATAGTCATAGTCATACCCATAGGCATAATATTATTCATAATTATTATAGTTCCATTAGGCAGATAAATAAAATATTTGCTATATTTCTGGTAATATAAAGAATTAATAGCTATATAAATATTTATATTGAACCAAAAATTATTTCATTAACATAAAATTGCTAAATATCAATATGAAAAATTATTATATATGTTGGCACCTAACGTGGATTCTGACCAATCCAGAATGAGTTGGACCAAACTGAATTTACATTTGGTCAGATGAATTTTGGATTGGTTGACCTAATGTGAAATTTAAAAATTGCACTGGTAAGAAACAGATGTTTTTTATATTTTTTTATAATCTATTCCTGTTTGGTTTGACCAAATAATATGAGGTCCTGTCCATAACAAAATTAATCCTAGCATATTATATAAAAGAAATGACATAGTCCTTTTTGGTCTGGCCAAACAGTAATATATAACAAGCATATTTTAACATAGGAAGTGAATAAATTATTGATTTATAAGTCATATGAATTTTTTTATTATGAAATACATAATAATATCTTTTGTTTGTTAGTGTCTAGTACTGGTAAAGTGCAGTTTAAAGCACAATTTTAACTTTAAAAAAATAATTGTTAACAAATTGAAGATTTGTCCAACCAAACGTGAAATCCTGTTTGGTCTGAATCCACATTTGGTTACCAACATATATGTACATTATATAATGATAACTATATATGTAAGATATATTTTATTACCATGGCCTATGAAAATAGCACTTTATAAATTATATTACATTACAGTCAGCATTATTAATTATATGATGTGAAGGATATAATTATTTTGCAGATCTAGCTATTATAATTGTTGATCACAGACTGCGGAAAAAAAGGGGGGTGGGGGGGGCAGTGCCCCCCACAAATTTCCTAAGGGCGCATTTTAAGTCAGACAGTAATCAATTGTGTCTATCGATTGGGTACCACAGAGCTGGGATTGGGCAATTTTAGCGCTGCATATAACAGATATTAACCTCCAGCTGCCTTACCTGAGTACAAACTGCATTATACCATATTTTTCAATGTTATATTTTGATTATCCACGGGATTCAAAAATTGGAAGAAAGCTATTAAAAAGTCCAAGGTACATGACTCTTCTGAATGCCACAAAGACAGTGGCAATGGAATATGAAGTAACAATACCAAAATCCCAAGAACACGTCATTGAACTTTTGAGTTTAGAAAACAAAAAGCAAATTAAAAACAATCAAACATGCTTGGCAAAAAAAATGGAAAGCTTGCAATATATTGGGCGCCAAGGTCAAGCAGTGCAAGGTAACAGTGAGCAGGAGTCCAATTTGAAACAACTATTGTGTTTATGAGCAAAAGATGATCCTCTTTTTTCCGAGTGGCTTTATGGAAACAAAGTTGCACAATACTTAAGCCACGATATACAGAATGAAATGTCGCAACAAATACTTCGCGATATTAGTTTCTAGATCCGGAAAAGTTATTTTTCAATAATTGGTGATGAATACAGATGTTTCTAACAAGGAACCACTCACAATTTGTCTTCGGTGGATTGACAACAATTTAAATGTACACAAAGACTTTTTGGGTTTCTACCATATTCCAAACATCACATCTGATAGTACCATATTCCTGGACATCAAAGATGTTTTAGTTCGCCTACAGTTGCCACTGACACTTTGCGGAGGTCAGTGTTTTGATGGTGCCAGCAACATGCTTCGACGAAAAAGTGGCGTTAAAACAAATTACAGATATCCAACCAAAGGCACACACTACCCATTATCACACACACTCATTGAGTCTTGGGGTCAAAGATACTATATCTGGGAGCAAGGTATTTTCAGACACAATGGACACATCAGAAGAAGTTGTAAAACTGATTAAATATTCTGCACAAAGACAACAAATTCTCTATTAAATTTGCAAGAATATTGATAATGATGAATACATTCCTGAAAGAGGTAGTGCAACATTTTGCCAAAAAATATGGGCTACCAGATCAAATGCCTTAATGACAATTATGCATCTCTTGAAGAGACTGGCATGAAAGCTCGGATTATAGGGTGTGAGACTCAAATGCAGAAATTTGAGTATTTTCTCCAGGTTGCAATTATCACAGCATATTTTTTCACACACTGATAATCTTTCAAGCACTCTGCAAGGGGCAAAGATGTCTTCAGCTGAAGGAAAGCATGTCCCCAAATTAACCAGCCAAACTTTGAAAAAAATGAGGAATGAGTCTTTTGCTCATTTCTATGATACCATTCTACTGAAAGCATAAAAAATTGATTTCATTGAAAAACCATGTCTGCTGAGGAAGAGAAAAGCACCAAAAAAGATTGAAGTGGGGAGTGGCTCTACCATGACCCAATGTCGATTTAACAATATTGCCATTATGCAGCTATTGTACACAAAAACAGAACTGACCAATCATGACTTGTGGAGGTTGGCAATGAATTTGTAAACATTGCAGCAGACAGAGAAGTAAAATTTGGAGTGTTCAAAAATTCTGATTTCAATATTATTTAATAAATTATTAAATATTTTATTAAATTATTAAATAAGATTCAAATCAAATCAGATTCTTTGAACAATGTTACTTTATTAAAGTAACATTGATCAAATGTTTACTTATACAGATTCATTAATGTCTCAATACATTTGTTCTCTCTCTAATATACCTACATTTATTTGTGTAATTGAGAGTTTTAAAATGCCTTATCCAATATATTTGTCATATACTAGCCTACCTCATATTTTTTTATCGCAATTTCAAGCTGGGATAAAAAAAATTGTGTGGGTAGGGAGGGCACAAAAATGAAAAAGTGCACCCTTACAGCCAATTTCACTCAGAGGTCCCTGTTTATATTATATTTTATAACAAAGTTTATTTATTTATTAGTTTGACAGCTTATTGGTATTTATATTTTGATGTAATATTTAAAGTTAATTAGTAGTATCTATGGCCATGCATGTTTTACAACTATAAACATGGCTGTTATCCAAGTTCATTCAACAATAATTATAATTATTAAAGTTTATCTTTATATTAAATTATATTATTTATTTCAAAAATTTTATGGAACCAATCATACGTAAATATTATAGTTTTCATAGCTGTCAATGTCAGTACATGTACGTAATAATAAGTTGATAATGTCAGTGCATGTATGTACTAATACATTATTTCATTGTTTATTGTAGTATGATAAATACACTTAAATTATAATATAAAGTAAATGGATTAAATGATAATATAAAATAGAGATAATATATAATACAAGACAATTATATTATATAATTTGTATTACTGGAGATATAGCAGAGATCTTATTTATATAAAGTTACAGGAACTATAAGTTATAACTACTTTGAATATTATACGTCCCCAGTGTTTTTAGAAAAATGGTTAATTTTATAATATTCTTATTATATCTTATATTCATTCTTTTAAACTATAATATTATTAAAATGCCATCAAAATTATAGTATAAAGTAATAGCTTTAAATATTATAGATAGATTATAGTTTATTAATATACAATGTTAATCAGTTAAAAATAAAAGTCAAATTTTAATTAAAGGAATATAAATATATTTATGTAAATATTATTAAAAGAACAATGATTAAATTTTGTATGTATTAAAAAATTATATTGATTGATTATATTAAAATAAATTTAAAAATAATATTTATATTATAAAAAGTTATATTTAAATAAATAAGCTTATACTTTTTTAAAAAGGCTCTCATTTATATTTTATAAATATAATGTTTTATCATTTATTATGCCTATATTGTATTATACTCATAGATATGAATTTCCTTCTCTCTCAGTCCCATTCCTAAAATGTC
This sequence comes from Coelogynopora nodosa, assembly GCA_034780555.1. Taxonomy (NCBI): domain Eukaryota; kingdom Metazoa; phylum Platyhelminthes; order Proseriata; family Coelogynoporidae; genus Coelogynopora; species Coelogynopora nodosa. The sequence continues at coordinate 3,703 of JAUZND010000766.1, read as the reverse complement.
AGACATTTTCTAAAAAAACTTTTTTTAACTTTAAAGAAAAACTTTTAATATATGCAAAATTAGTTTTCTGTAAAAAAAAGATAAATAAAATTAGCATTTATAACTTTATTATTATTAACTTTGTCTGTATTAACATTAACAATTAATATTAACTATGTATAGTCATTAGACGTTGACATAATTAGTTTTATTGCATAGACATAGTCATAGTGTCAGTGACAATTTATTATACATACTTATTTAAATTTAGTAATAATCCGCTAATGCAGTAATACATACAATTTAATGATTAAATGATAACGTTCGTTGTCAGAATATAATAACTTCTATTATATTTAGTTCTTCGTTTGATGTGAATGTGAGTTATTTCAAAATAAAGGTTATAAATATAGAGGAATTGTCTATATAAATAAGTAGTTCGAAATATGTAACTTGGAGATACTTAGTTACTTGTGTAACTATACAACAATGTTATAAATAATTCGATTAAACAAAATTTATAATTGAATATATTAGAGTGATTATTAACTGTATCTTAGTATGTTATTGCGAGCATTATTAATTTTTATAATTGATAATTTTATAAAATTAAGATAAGTTCGCTAGTTAACATTTGAATAATATATATATATGATATATATATATATTGGATAAATTCTTTTAACACTAATTATTTATAATGCCCATGTTCATTTAATAGTATTCAAAGAGTTTATGAGCAATATAAAATTAAAATTTAACCTATCAAACTTATTTTATATTATTATAAAAATTAACTATTTAAATAATTTCTGAAAACGGATTTAATAATGTAATTAATATTTGAGCATAAAATGCATATTATATTATAATATAGGATACATATGCATCGTATAGACTTATATATTTCTTTTATTATTTCTTGTAGTAGTAATATATGAGTCTATGTGTATCCCATAAGTAACCACTAAAATTGCCGGGAGGTTGCCGCAAGGTTATATTGGGTTGCCAAAATTGCCAAACAATTTGAAGGTTGTCTAGAGGTTACCGCGAGGTTATTAAAATAACGTTATAATTAGTAGTTGTTTAGTACGTCGCAGCAAAGTTGCCATTAGAAATGTGTATTTTAATTGTTATATATAAAAAATTATAATAATGACTGAAAGTATTCGTGAAATATATATCTGATACTAAAATTATCAAACATTTATTTTAAAATATTTTATCTATAAAATGTATATTAATTGCGACATATATACATGTTCACGATTGTCACAATCAACTGTTGGTCAACCTGACAGAGCAACAATTCAATCTGAGGACTGCGCAATAATTATTGAAATATTGAATTAAAATAAAATAAAAAATAATTTGTAAGAAACGTAAACGTAATAAATAGTTATGTAGCATAATAATCATAATTTATTAATATTATTGCATTTTTAAAATGTGTTTATTTCAAAAAATCTGTTCAATCGTTCATGTTATTAATCAAATTACATTTTAATAATTGTAATTATGTTTTTAAAATAGGGTATGTACTAACACAGTAGTAGCTCCATTCGAGTATGTCTCGTCCACAGATTATACTTTATTATAAATTATTTAATGTATATAATATATTTATTGTTATATGTGCATTATATTGATGTATTTAAATAGGTATATCATTTTATAATAAACAGTTTATAATATAATATGTTCTTATAAATAAGCATATAATTTAAACGTTCGAGGAAGACTGTTATGTGTGTGTGTGACATACTGTCTATAGTTATATCTACAGCATCGCCCTATAACGTATATCCATGATATTGTAAAAAAAAATTGTTGTCTTCTCGAAATATTAAACAATTAGATGGATAGTCAGATTTCAAAAGAGAATTATAGTGCATACCACTGACTATGATACATGAAGTCAAAATACTGAATTTATAACCAGCGCCAAGCAAGTATATAAATGCTCCGTTTAAGCAACTTTGCCAACGTTACTTTATTTTTAGAACATTGATGGAACGTTTCGCAACGTTCGTTTGGAACCTAGAGAAACATGAATGTGTTCAACATTCATACGTTTTTACACCTTGATTGCCATGCTAATCAAAGATTTTAATTTTGTTTGTTGAATGTAAAAATATTTATTTATAAATAAAAATAATACTTCTATTTTGCGACTAGGAACATTTATTGCAGATAATAAAATTAGCGAATAAACATTTTTAAGGATATTCTTTTGACTCATTAGCGATAACTTCCCCCCCCCCATTTATCGTTAAATAATTGTTTGGGTAAAAACGTTTGATTCGAGACAATTTTAAACGTTTGTCAAAAATGTTAAATACGATAAATTATTTTTAGAAAAACTATTTAAAAAATAATGTTTCGATAAAAAGGTTTGTTTTATCGTTAGAATAACTTTTAAAGAATATTTAGGAAAACATTTCACAAACTAATAATAATTTTAGGCCTACTTACATTTTTTATAATATTTATTTTTATATAATTTTAAATTTCTCGTATAATAAAAAGTGTTTATGTACCTCCAACAATATATAATATAAAGTTGAATGTATTAGGAAATACTAAATTAACAAATTAATTTAAATATGTATTAGATTGACTATAGATATTAAAAATATTAAAGTACACTGCTAGCTATCTAGTATAAAATTCAAAAAGTGGACATTTCGAGAATGTATTACTATATATATATATAAACACAATGACGACAATAAAAATATTTAAAGTTGTAAAAATGTTCCACTGAAATTAAAAATATATAAATTAATTATGTACAATATATAATACTTTAAATGGTTGTACAGCAAAAGATTAAACGGTTTAAAAAAGTGTAAACAATACTAATGTGTTAGAATTATATAATAAATAAAAAATGTTGTCAAACCGCATTCATTAATACCTCAAAAGTGACAAAGAAAGTAATACTTATTGAAGAAAGGTATGAATTACGCAATTTGTATATACAATATATTAATACATATATTTTTTATCATTTAAAAAAAATGCTGGTCAGATTAATTAACACTAATAAGACCGATATTTTGACACAAAGTGTCTACATATTATCAAATAAACAGGGCGATATACTAAAATTGATAGCATGGTTGGTCTCTATATCATTTATAAGAAATAATGAAATTAGCGTACAGTTTACGTGTACAACATTTACCGCAGATTCAGCCGCAGATTCAGCCGCAGATTCAGCCGCAGATTCAAACTGAGATTCGAATAAAACGTCAAGTGCAAATTAAAACAAACAGTACAAATAACAATTTTAATCATATTTAACTAAAATTTAATTTTCAATCAACTTTTTATCCAAGTTTATATTCAACCGCAGATTCAAACTGAGATTCAGCCACAGATTCAAACTCAGATTCAACTGAAATTCATGGAGACTATACTATGTGCTCCTACCTGTTGTGTTGTCACAAGTTCTCATGGAGACTATACTATGTGCTCCTTCCTATTGTGTTGTCACATGTTGTCATGGAGACTATACTATGTGCTCCTTCCTGTTGTGTTGTCACATGTTGTCATAGACACTATACTATGTGCTCCTTCCTGTTGTGTTGTTACATGTTGTCATGGAGACTATACTATGTGCTCCTTGCTGTTGTGTTGTTACATGTTGTCATGGAGACTATACTATGTGCTCCTTCCTGTTGTGTTGTCACATGTTGTCATAGACACTATACTATGT
>JAUZND010000765.1:0-29141 GCA_034780555.1 Coelogynopora nodosa | reverse complement strand
GATTTTTTTAACAACAAAAAAGGATTTTTTTAACAACAAAAAAGGATTTTTTTAACAACAAAAAAGGATTTTTTTAACAACAAAAAAGGATTTTTTTAAAAACAAAAAAGGATTTTTTTAACAACAAAAAAGGATTTTTTTAACAACAAAAAAGGATTTTTTTAACAAAAAAATGATTTTTCAACAAAAAAAGGATTTTTTAACAACATAAAAAAGGATTTTTCAACAACATAAAAAAGGATTTTTTCAACAACAAAAAAATTATTGATAATATACGCTCCAACGTAAACGATGCATCATAGAACAAAATATACTGCACAATTCGATAAAAATTAAAGACTAGGTATATTTCGAAGGATTTTGAGTAAAAAGGCCAATAAAATAAACGCAATCCTAAAAATTGCGTAAATATATTATAGATTTTGCATAGCTTAAAATTAGCATTACATATTACGACAAACATTTTTATATGTAGCCTAGTACATGTTAATTCATAAGGTTTTTACACAATAAAATGTAAAAATTTTAAAAATGTCACCTGGACTGTTTACAAAGTAATTAATTTTTTTATGGATAAAAGTGCTTCAATCTTAGTGAAACTTGTTCAGAACTGCATTTACTTAGTAATTAAAAAATATATATATTATGCCTAATATAGGTTGGGCTTCGTATCCTCATGAAAATCCGCCATATAGTAGATAGGAGAAAATCTTAGCCAACTACCGAAGACACCAATCATCTAGTTATGATGTAAGTTTCGATTGATACTATATTGGTTTATCTTAGATTTTGAATAACTTATGAAAGTAGGAAGAACGCACTCAAAATAAAAACAAATGAATCACTCTACATCTCCTTTTGGCGCTGTGTTCACTGTTACTACATTAGTTAACCAACGTCCATGCACCAACATACTTCAACCATAGGTTTTGAGCATTCTGGCAAAAACTACTTTAAAAAAAATCCGATAAAAACAAACGTGCATTAAGCGAGGCACGCGAGGATATGTGGATCCACCTTTGCTTGAATACCTGCTATAGATTTGAACGACATGATTTTTTAGAATTCAAATGACTTATTGGGTGACACCTCTGAATAAAAAAGTATGATTGGTAAATGCGTTTATTATAAATTAAATGTATCTCGATCAAACTCGATCAAATAAGTGTATCTCAAATTCTGGCACCCTCCCACACTTCCAATATAATAGACCCACATAATAAACTAATGTAACGTCACACTTGGATTCCTAGAAAATCTGCAGCAGTTATTTATGGCACATATTTATGTGTACATAGAGAGAACAAATAGATTATTTATTTGTACAGACCGTCCCTAAATATAAGAAAAAACCACAAATAAAAAATGGTACACGTAGCGCAATCGTGAATATAATAAAATACGACTGTGAAACATTTTGAGTTCAACGTCGGGAATTTGTGCCTTTATAATAAATAAATCACGCAGCTTTGGTATCTATAGTGCAGCATTGTATCTATATAGTTGTGCATATCTAGTAAAAACATAGCTTAGGCTTAAAAAATATCACTTTGAAAATAGGTCATTATGATCATTTTCTATCGTAACACAATGTGATCTCTACTGGGTGATTTTTGGCTTTTTATAGTTTAATAAATGCTATTACTAATGTTAATTAGAAAATGTGTTTAAATAAATAATTAAAAATATCTAGGCAGTTTTGGGGAATTTTTGTACAATCGAAAATTGGTTTTATGACTAGTTTGGATTATGACATTAAAACATAAAACATATTATTTTTTTAACAATTGCAAAATACATAGTTTTTTGCTTTAGAATTTTAGCATAATTATTTGTTGATAATAAATTTTGTTATAAAACTATAAATTCTATATAAGTTTTACAGTGAAATAATGTTTGAATTAATTATATATAGAAAATCTGCATAATAAATAAATTTTTTATAAATAAAAGATTTTTAACTGTGTAAACATATTTAACAATCTTATTTTTATGATTTTTATTACTATTAATATAAATCATAATTATAATAGGCAAAAGCTGCTCAAATTAAAATGCTGTTTTTTAAGAGAATGTTGTATCATTATAATTACGAATTGTACAAAAAGTTGTAATTTTGATTTCGAATATTACAAAAAGTTAGAACTAAATTTCTAAAGATTTCGCTTAGCATGACTTTCATTTCAACAACTAAATTAGTCGAAAAAGTTCAGTAATTTTCGCAATTTTGCAAAACAGTTATGTCAACTAGTAAATGCATACCAAATTTGAAATATATATAATGGTATGTAAAATTGTATATACGTACACATATGAAAGTGTATGTAGGCACAATGAATGATTATAGGACCTACTAATCAATTTACGTCTTTTAAAAGATTGAAAAACGTAGAATCTCACGAAAGATTCACAAGGCAACTTCCAAGATAGGGTTGAAAGGGTTGTATACATATTAATGTGAGCAATATTGATGTGCATAAAAAACAATGTGAATTTTTAAAGGTTATTAATTGTATTTACCAAAAGTCTTTATTTATACCACTTTTTTATAAACACTTTATTTATACCACCATATTTATAATAAGTATTTTTTTATTGATAATAGTAAATTACATTAAATGACACATTTTAATAGTAAATCTCATTCAATAAAATTATTTATAATTAATAAAAATATTTTGTAGACTATCAGTTAATAAGAGCACACAGGCACTCAACGCGGAATTCCACACTTTTATCGTAATGAACATATTTACGAATATACGGAACTTCGAATATGAACCCCATTTTCGTAGAATTATTATTTTTTATTTACCATTTTATAAATTTTTATAAGTAAAAAGTGGAGTAAATTATAATATTTTATAAAAATGTTTGAAACTTTTATAATTATTTGCATAATTTTTTTCAAATAGACCAACATTTAAAATAATGTATAATGCATTAATTATAAATTTGCAAATTTGCGATGGGCACAATAAGAACCGAAACGTGTAATAATGCCACAATTTCTTTTTATAGAACATTGATTAGTGTGAAATTAGAACCGGAAATTTGACGGCGTGCATAGAAAATGTCGGTATCTATTTTAGTATGTTATTATGGCATTTAATGTTTTCTGGTATGAAGCAAATTTATTTGGTTTTAAAGGCAAAGGATGTGAACCTCCAAGAATTTCCAGGAACTTCAAGCCTATATCAAGCTTTATCAATGGGCAAGTAATTATCTGAGATGTAGGCGAAATGGTATAATATTCCAATAATGTTTGACAAAGATCCGACCCAGTTAAATATTACGATGTCGATAGAGTAGTTAACTCTCTCGATATCGAAACCATTTCCATTGATTTAGCGGACGGGAATATCTTCGAAATAATTCCGATATTTTTTTAAGAATTAACTTTATTACAGTGAGACTGATATTATTAAACTCTGAAAACAATTAGCAGTATTATCCGGACCATTGGATGTTTCAATATCTACTACTGATAAATTCAATTCAATTAAATTTGTCACCAAGCTGTCCACATCGATAACTATTTTTATTGTGATAATTGATAGAACCAATTATCCTGAGGTTCATAAACATAATATATTTCGTAGTTTGTCAGTTTCATCTGCAACTTGTAAACGAAGTTTCTCGTTCCTAAAATGTTTAAAAACAATTCTCCGGACAGCAATGTGTCAAACTCAGCTCAATAATATGCGCTATTAATCTATATATCCATAAACCGTACGAAGATTATATTTATTGGTGCTCTGTTTCTGTACTGTTTATTATATTTGTTCTTTAATATTTTGATATTTTTAATGGTGTAGAAAATCTTACATTATAATTATGGTATAATATGTACATTTACTTTTATACCATTCTTTGCAATATACCTTTATAAATGTGCACCATTGCATATTAGATAATATTACCTAATATTATACGATAATACGATTATAATCGATTAAGATTTTTTTCACAAACTAGTCATTTGTAACCTCCATATACAATATCATTATTTTTAAATAATGCACTTTTGTATCCTGTTCCTATGCTTTCATTATTTCTACTGTCTATTATTAGGAGATGTTATGATAGTTACTGACGTCTAAATTGACTAACGTCGACAATTGAAAATGCATGTGACAAATTCACTGCTAAAATATACCGAAATAATATTTACTGTGTCGACGTTGGTCGACGATAGTTAGCATCGCTGTCGATGTCAGTCTGTTTAGACATCTGTCCACTTATTTGCAGTGTCGACGTCAGTCCACTTTGAGAGAAAATAATGCTGTCGACGTTAGTCCTGTAAATGACAGTGTGTAGTTGACGTCAGTCTGTTTAGATGTCAGTCCATTTAGGCATTAGTCCTTTTAGACGTATACACACTTAAATATACCTTTATAATGTTAAAAAACATGATCTTGCTTTGATCTTACAGCCCCCATGTGCTCAGCATCGTTCATAGCCGCCCATGAATATAATGACTAAGACTATCGGCCGTGGAAAGAGTTTACTATGGGTCCGACCAAAATGTATAGGGCGCCTTTATATTCAAAAAGGTAACTAAAATGTAAAAAGTATTTTTTGCAATCCAGTATTATAACATTATTAGTTACACTATCTGTATAATGGCAAATATAAGGACACTTGTGAAAAATAGAAAAACGGTTACTAAAAAAGGTGATAATATAAAAAAAATATAAAAACGTCAAATTATTACATATCTTTGTGACCGAAATAGCTGTAGAGACAGCACCATGGTCGGACACGTTCGCATATGGCACTTGATGACTAATAAATATGCTTTTAACGCTTTATTATAAGGGTTAATGAAATAATGACATATTGCACTAATGTTAGCGACTAGGATTCGAACTCATTATATTAGGATGGATATGTGAGTCGTAAGCTATAATTGCTTACTATATGGACATATCGATATAAGTATCTCTTTCCAACAAATCCAAAAATGAGTTGTATTGAAGAAACCATATAAAGTAATAATATTATGTACATTAATTTCAAACTATTTAACATAGAGTAAGAAATAGATAGAGATTTGACTCTTATTGATTTCATATACATTGCGTCATACATTTTCATCAATGGAAAATCGTTTTTTGATTAATTTAATGAAATGGGTAACAAAATAGTAGTGTTAAATATTTGTTATTAAATTAATTTTAAAAGTTTATGTATGTATTCATCCAATTTTAACATGCGTAAGTTGTCTATAAAATATAATTTATTACCTGCATATCTAAAACTGTTTTACTACATGAACTATTTTACTGCTATGCGTTTTTATAAATAATTATTTTGCAAAAATTTTCGGGTAATAAGTTAGTAGTATTGAACTGCAACAGATCAATATGAAAGTCAAATCTCTATATATTTCTTACTCTATGCTATATTTACCTTAATGTAAAATTTGTCTACATTTTTAATAAAACAGAAATGATCGAAAACCGTCTTATTTATTACTATTAATATACGTAACAAGGCTGCGTAACGGGGGTATATGCCGTTGCCTTACGTTATATTATACGCTTTAATATGTTTTCTTTGAAAACTGACCTGCAGTTCATTGATTAAGTTAGAAAAATCAGTGTTGTTTAATTGGTGCGTTACTTATTAGTGTTAAACATTAATGTTCACAACCATTATTTCATTCAGATAAACGTGGTAAAGACTAAAATTATTAATATTTTCCTGACAGAGGGGGGGTTGTCTCCCCGTGCGTAACGTTATTAACAGTGGGGTGTATACTGTTGCGTTATAACTATATGCGTTACGCGGTGGCTGGTTAATTTTTTGCGTATCATAACGTTATTTGTGAATGGCCCCTATATATAAGAATGTATGAATATATAATATAGTTTTCTAAAAAAATAGCATTTATGATGGAGGCTCGGTAATCGTGACGACATTTTTTGTGGGGCTAGCTTTTAGTGTTGCGTAATTATGCGCGAAAAAAGGGGGGAGAAGTTTAAATTTGTTAGCGTGACGAAACTCATTAAAATTTAGGCGAGTAAAAAATTAATTGATAAAATTATAAATATTTCAATAAAACAGAGAGAATTATGTCGCATATATATATATGTATAATGAATTTAGTAAATTAAAAAAATGGTACCTAGTAGTTTTATTTTTTATCTCTTGACAGTTATGTTTTTATTTTGGTGCATTGACTCTTACACTTACTATGCAACATGCAACTAAACAAGTGTTATATTTTTAAAGTTTTGTACTTTATACGGATATTTATATAGGAAATTAATGATTTATTATATATAATGTATATATAATATTATTTAAACAGAATTTAAATATAATTTAGGATATTTGTTCTTAACCATCAATTTAATATACTATATAAATACCGGATAATTTAAAACGTTGGTATCGGTTTCGATTTTCTGTAGATATAAATATATTACAATTTTTTATGTGACAGTTCTAAGGTAACAGTGTGCTTTTTGTTTATTTTTATATAAAACTTTTATCTCTGCAAATGTTATCTAAATATAACGATGTAACTACTAAAGAGTTACCTGTTCTGACTTTATTTGATTGATAACAGTTGTTATATCTTAAACAACTCAAGTTTGTTTTTTGTTTGTCAATTTGTTTTATACTTTTAATCTAGTGACACTATTTACTTTTCACAGTAAACAATTAGAATAGAAGTTTAAATACCATCTGATTAATATATTTTTCTACTAAATAACAAATTTTTAGTAGAATTAAACAATCATCATTATTAATAATAATAGGCAGAATGTTACTATTATAGCAATGCCAACACTAACAGTATTCCACTTCATTTTAATTAATCACAATGTAATTAATGATGATATCAAAAACCACAATAATGTAATGGGTTTGTCAGAATTGTATAAATATAGTTATGTATTTAAATAATTATATAATAATATATTAAAAAATATTTATGAATAATATAATATTAATATAAAAAAACATAATATCATGCTTGCAAGCTTAAATTCATTTGGTTCAGAAGAAGTGTCCCACTCCTTCTTAAACACATGCATTACAAAGTTAATGTTTCTGAGAATTTACAGTCCATTTTATAAGTTTCTCTGGATATCAAGCCATCAAGGAACCACCATATTGATAATATTATCCAACTTTTAACATATTTGAATTCTATTGAGTTTTCTTTGAGTTTTATAGAAGTTTGGAATTTATCTATTATATTGGCTTTATAAGAAAATATTTAATATATTCAACTAGATTATTTCTAACTGGATTAATAATGTTGACATTTTATATATTTTTAGTGGGAAAATTATTAACAATTATTTATTTCTGGTATCAGATTAATTTATGTAATTTAATAATATAATTATATCTCTCTAGACAGGATTCTTTATACTAATTCAAATATGTGGAATATATCTAAGTTAAATAATAATTTAACTATAATACATTTTTAATAATTAATGTATGAAATTATATAAATTCTTATTAAAGTAATTAATAAAGTTGACAATTTTAATATTCATAATCAGGTCCATAGCATCATATTTGAACATCATATGGCTTGTTTTTGCTTAAAGCAACCCCATAAATAACACAATATTGTAAAAAAATAATTCTATGTTAGAATTAAATTTGGATACAAGTATATACATAATATCTATTTACAAACAATTTATTATAAAATATAGTTTTTTTGCATCATTTTAAATTATTGCAGTGTCTTGAATTTCACAGTATATCAGACTAGAGAACTGCCATGCCATTATTTAGAGTAAAACATCCAGGAGACTAGTTGAGAACCACTAACACATTTATAGTTGTAAGATATATATGATAGTGACAAATAACAAATTAGGAAACTTGACAAACTATCCAACAAAATAAAATCTTAAAATATTACCATTTATTCAATATTATAAATAATAAATTTGCTTGCAAAAAGATAATATGTTTTTATTAAAATATATCAGTTAAACAAGTTTAATGTTAACCTTTGGAATAATTATATTAAATCAAACTGCTTGATAAAATGAATTTTTCTGGTGTTTTTCTAGCCCAGAAAGCTGGTTATGCTATATGTTGCCACCTGGTAGTTCTCTAGCCCACTGCACAACATTACCATCTGGCAGTTATCTAGCAAGAGTCTTAAATTATACATAAAATAATGTAGAAAATGAAATAGAACAATAGCAATTGAATTACTTTACATAAACAATAAAATTAATTAGTCTATTTGTGGAAGGTGTGTTCTTTATTTAGAATTAAAATGTTCCCATATTTGATTTTCTTTTGTCTTTAACATAAACAAATTCATTAGCAATTTATATCAGGTTAAAGTTATCCATTAAATATTTGTGCATGTGCAAACACATGAGACTATTAAATCTTTTCTGTTCTGTAAAATAGATTTTAACAAAAAAAAACTTTCAGAAACAGTGTTTTCATAGTTGGCAGTAGTAACAATTTCAGTACAATAATTAATTCTGAAAAGTATGTTTTATTAGAATGGCAAAAATATCTTTGATGGTCATATTAGCATCAGTAAATAAAGAAGGAAATACTTCTATCTGCATAGTGGTAAATTTAAGGGGACACAAATTTAATGTTTAGAGGGAGTCTTAATTATGATCTATGAAACTAAAGGGTCCATTTTTGATCTTTGGAAGGGCTCCTATATATTTTGCCATCCAGCCCTCTGACTGTTTACTCTTTTGTTATAGGGGGCACTCTTTCAACAAATTGGTAATGGATCAAGCCATACTGGGTGCTATGGCTCTGATAATATGCACCATTCTAATTAGATCCATATGAATAATAGTCAGTATTATTTATATGTCTCTATACAAATAATCTTCACCATAAACTTTTGTACAAGGTATATTTAATTATTATATGTAATTTTCTTTAATTTAGATAATACACATTCAAATAGTTATTATTAATGTAATAATATACACACTTAATATTAATAATATAACACTTTCATATTATATATTTAAAGTTATACTATTATTCTTATGTAATTTTTTGCTTAATTCATATGTAGTAAGCATTTATGTAAAATAATTGATAGTATAATATCATTAATTTATTAACTATAACTTCAAAATATATAATAAGACTAATATTTAGCATAGTTTTATTATAATATTATTAATTTATTAAATATAACTTTAAAATATATGATAAGACTAATATTTAGCATAGTTTTTATTTTATTTAAATACTAAAAAATAGTTATAATAATCAATAGAAACAAGAATTTATTACTTTTAATCATGAAAATATATGTATATAATATATAAAATAACAACATACATAAATGAAAATAACTATATATATAAAAGTTAAAATATTTAAAACTATTTGATAATATTACAACTTTAAAATTAATTACTTACAAATAAAATAAAAATATTATAAATAAATTAAGTTAATATGTATGTAAATTATAATTAAAAGTAATATATAAAATGATATAGTAATAAATTAGTGTATTAATCCATTCATTCAACAGATAATATTTATTTATATGAACTATTTAAATATTGCTGTGGGTCAAATTCTATCTCAAACAAGCAATGAGTTCATCCTTTTAATTTATAGAATTTTTAGTTTCAATTTCACATACAAATATATTTAAAGCTTTTTAATGGTAAAAATTTAAAAAATTGCTTTATAATTTAATTCAAAGTGATGTCAATACAAGAAAGCTACAAGGCTTTAATTGAAGTATAAAGTGGGAACAAAACAGCATGAGTGTATCAGGAGTCCATGAAACACTCAGTATGTAGCTAACCAAAAATATAAGATCTTCCAAGTCATCTAGGCTACCAGGCCAACTAGAAATGTCTATCTAATATAGTAGCTCCTTGCTGATACTTCTAATTGCCTCACAAGGGGAATAATAAGTTCATGTTTGTTATTTACATAAGTATATCCATGTTTGCTTCAAGCAGAACATAGGGCTGTTGTTTTTGGAAGTTTATTTAATGTTTTTTTTAAACATTAAAAGTATTTTGTGTAGGCATTAGATATATTTATGCTGTAAGATTATTTTAGAAGGAAAATATTTGAACAGATTGAATGAATAAATTGTTTTAGATGTCCCAAAGATTTTTTTATAATGAGAGTGTACTGTATTTTAGTTTAATTGTAACAGTTATTTATAGTAATTGTTTTCAACCTATGTTTAATAACTTGTAACATGTCTGTTTTCTGATATATATATATATATCTTTGTTACAGTATCATCTGTTTTCTATTTATTACTTAGCATATATGCTTTTGGCTTTGTATTTGTGAATTCTTGATTTTTTCATGTTTATGAATACACCTTTGTTTTAATTTTTTTATAATGTTAACTTAGTGTTGCACTCTATTGATAACTGTTTATCTCTTGAAAGATATATTTTCTTATGTATAATATTATATATATTAAGTTCACTCAAGTTGCTGTGGTTCTTTAGATTTATATTTAATACATTTTATTAATAATAATTGATAGTATCAATAGTTAATGTGAAAACATCATATGGTATTTTTTATTGTATCTTATCTAATCTGTGGATTTTTTTCAAAAACTGATAATTTGTGGGCATTGAAGTCAACTAGTAAGTTTAATTAATAAACATTTGTATTGTTCAATTATATTTCATGTTAAACGGTAACTATTAACATTAGATCCGTGATTCAAGTAATATCCTTGTTATTGGCATTATATGACTTAAATATTTTAACATTTAAAAAAAGATTTTATCAAATGAAATAACGTAATTGTCCTTTCACGTTTATTTTTTGATAATTTTATTATTGAAACTTATTTTTGATACATTGTTACACATCTGATATACTATATAAACTTTATTTTATCTGTTTTAGTGTCCTTTAAAGACTACAGTCCTAATTTCTGATCTAATGCGGTCCAACGTGAAAGATCTAGGCCCTATATCTCGACAATGGAGTTCTACATTTGAGGGTATTCTTCTACTAAAGGAACGTCCTGATCAGCTATTCAAGAAAGGCCCTGCTGGTACATGGTTATTATATATTGTAATAATGTACATGTCGGAATATGTATTATATATGTTTATAAGTTCTTGTTCCTTGATTTCAGTATTCACAGAGCGATGGTGTCGACTTAAGGGAAACCTGCTTGTTATTTGTCGCACATCTGATCGTCGATGCAGTGAGGTACATGGCTTTGTTTTACTCGAGGGATATAAGATAAGCACTATACAAGAAAAAGAGATTTCGTGTGTCTTTCAGCTCGGTGAGTATATTTTATTATTTGCTGTAAAAATAGATGAAATAATGAAAATAGAAAAATACCAACAATAAATTTTATCGCTTCTTTTTATGTTATTGATAAAGATTATTACTGTTCGCTTCTAGCTATTTAATTTAATAAAATACATAAATTGAGTTAACATAGTTTATAATAACTTTCTTATTACACTTTATCAAAACAAATAACAATTTACTTGCATGTTATAACTGTGTATTTTGTTATGATAAATATCTATTTTAGTTATCGTCATTGTTTTATTTGGTTGATGTATTGTGTCAATGATGTTATATTGTTAATTATAAAAAATATGAATGTCAGTTTTTATAATAGTTTATTCTTTAACATTTATCAGCTATGATCAATGTTTAGATACTGTTAATTATTTTACAACACATATTTAGTCTTTAATAAAATCTAAATTAATGTATAATATATTTTCTATAAAGTAAAAACGTTGTTTAAACAAAATGTGTCTGATAATGTTTTTAATGCATGATAGTGTCAACTCAATTATTAAATTTGAAATAATAATATTTAAAAATATTTATTTAACAATTTTATATTCTGTATGATATTAGTAATCCCAAATTTTGTAAGTAGCCCATCAGTGAATAATTAAAAAATTACTTGAGTTTATATGTTATATTTATAAAATGCACCTGAAACGTTATTAAAATACACTTAAAGCAATATGAATATGCAAAAAAATAGTATTCAACAATAGCCCTTAATATAGTTATTAAAATTCGTATCAACGTATTTTTTTAGATCTGATTAAACGATTGATGTGTAATTAAGAAGCTATCAACTGTTGCTTTCTCTGCCCTCTCCACTGACAGTCTTCGAAGCCGGCGACTCTCCGATCGTGTTTGCCGCGAGATCAGAGACAGAGCGAGAAGTTTGGTGCCGACATCTCTCTCGTGCTGGTCTCATGATGGTGGTCAAACGTCTGGAGTCTCTCAGAGAAGAACTAAGACGGAGGACGGGTAGAGATCCTTTGGAGGCAGTGGGACCTCAGGACGACGAGTCTGGTACGTTGCAACTTTATACTAAATATTCCGTTACTTTGCAAGAATCTGTTCGTTGATAGGTGAAATCATAAACTGTTTACCAGCATTACATAAAATAGTACCCCTGCATTGATCACATAGAAGGTTGATTTTCATTTAGGTTTTAATTAGTTTTAAAGCTTGTTTTTGGATTAGGGCACTATAAAATAATAATATCTTAGACAAATTCTGCATAAATGATTCATAATAAAATACGTTTAGTTGTATTTGTATGAAAAAGTCGTATATACAAATTGTCGTATTCATAATAGTCGTGTTTTTATTTTTGTAAAATATAACGTTATCATTTTAAATTTGTCGCTTTTGACAATAAATTACAGGAATTGATTTAGCTGACAATATTACCTATGAGATAGGTATATTTTCTTAACAATGTACAATAGAAATAAATTTAATTTAAGATTAATTATTGTTCTGTGTTACTTACGTTGTTTTTTTCCATATGGGCCAGGGCCTATGTCAGTCAAATTTCATTTTGCTAGTTTCATCAATCGTTACAAAGATTAAAATTTATGAAAAAGAGTGCATGAAATAACTGATATTGCTTTTTACCGGAAAATATAATGAAGCTCCAACAATCGACTTTTACAGATACTATACTTTTTCAATGAAATAAATGTAAATGTGTTAAGGTTGTTCACACAACGCGAAATGAAACGGCAAGCAAATGTGCACCAATATTTTGAATAGATTACTGGAACGTATATTTGTGTTATGATCAAGAACGAACAACCAACTACGTTGAAAGCTTTAACAGCCACGAAGAGTAGGATAACACTAACATCTATCAATTCGCAAATAGTCATAGTTATGGTTGAAGGTCATGCACAGAAAATTCATTTCGCTGATGACGACTAGAATTGGAATGCGATTTGATTGTTTAGAACCTTTATGACAGTTTGGCATTACAAATTAGAAACGAATATAAGTCATTAACACAGCGGTTTACATATTCCAGGATATGTGAAATATCTTGTAGTTATTTAAACATAATTATTATATGTGATGTTAATATATATTAAAATATTTAGTTCTACTAGCATATTGTTACATTCTAGTGTAATATTTCTGATTATTTATTGCATTTTTAAAATTCTTAAACTATTTCCATTCTGTGATTTCAGACAGTGAAGAACCTGACAAAGCCGGGCTTGTACTTCAGTTTTGTAAGCTTTTGAATACTTTATATTTATTACTGATCATCTTCTCAAAATATATTTTTGTTAATTTATAAATCATGTTATATAATATTATGTAAAGTTTTTTCTTCATTACCATATCTTCGCAAAAAGAATTACATATCTGTGATGTAATTCGCAGTAAATCGAATTCTAATATAAATAATTTTCAAATTTTCCACTGCAATCTGTGATATTGTAGTCTCCAGTAATATCTAACTGTTTGGAGGGTGTGTTATCAGCCGGATGTTCAACCGCCTCACGAGTGCTAATTATAGCTAACATTGTTACATTTAGAATCGATTTTAAGTGCGAAAGTTATCTAACATGATGATCGTACCTCCTGGATACATGGTTACCCGTTTTAAATTATGAAGATTTTAAATGTCTTAAAAAATCATGGATCATCAATTATTGTTATAATCTATAATAAATATTAATCAATAAACACAAAATTAATTATGGATAACCTTTTAACTACGCCATTTACACAATAGTGAGAGGGCATGCATAGTTTAGAAACACTGACTGTTAATATTGTGTAATTCTTATACTTTTCAGTTTTATTTTATATCTTATTATTTTCGAACCCTTTGTCATAAATATCATGAAACTTTTTTGTACACTCAATATAATAGTCAATTTCTTGGCATTTTATTGGAAAAGTTGTAAAATGTAAATCTTATATGTATTTTATAAAAAAAACGTGTTTATCCTTCCTAATTTAAGTTTAGAAAATATACTCGAATATGTCCTTCATTATATTTCACTTGAAGGTAACATTGATAACCACAATTCATAATAATAAAATCTTTTATACGAAATTTAAACTTTTGAAGTTACATAATTGTAAAAATATAAACATGTTCTTTTTAATAGTAGTAGGCTACTATATGTTGCATTCAGATGAGCATAATTTATAATCTATAATATGTCCTTTTCTTATAATTATTTCCCCTAAAACATGTTTGTAATTTTTCTGACAGGTTGCAAGAACCTTCCCATTTACTCCTCAGAGCTCAGCCCCAATGCCTGCGTCAGCCTCTTTGTCAAAACCCCACCACACAAAGAGTGGAGCTTAATATCGAGAACTGAAATTGTCGAGGTATTACCTGTTATCTATTCATTTGATATTAATATATATTAATAGTTCTTTAGTATTTTTTTTGTTAAACATATTATAATCTTGTTATCTTTGAAATCAGTATTAGTTATGTTCAAAGAATAGAATTATTATAATGAACAAATATTACATATTATAATATGAATATAAATAAGCTTTAGTACGATTTTCTGGAATCATAACATCTTAGATTGAAACAATCAAAACGGTATTTTTTATAATATACAATAGCGTAGATTATTTGATATACAACAGTACTTTATTTAAATAATTATTCAATATTATTTCAAATAGTAAATACCATTTTCATAAGAATAACCGGTTTGTCCCCATTCAATAATATACATAATTGGGACAGTTCAATATCCCTTGGCATTAAAAATTTAATATGTATATATTTGAATAGATTCAAATAAGCTAAACCAAACAAACAATTTGATAAATTCAATGTAGTACGGCTATCAACTTACGCACTCTCGGCTTTCCCTTACCATTTTTATGCTATTAATTATTTTACAGAAATAAATTGTCAAGTTTAATGAGTTTATTAGAAATAATAATACATTTAAATAATTATTTAATAGACGTTATGAAGTTTTATAGAATTACTGTTGTTCCTTCAGGTGTTTATTATAGAAAACAATAATTTAACATAACATTTGTTTTAGCATTAAAAGGCAGTTATGCCTAAAGTCTAAACTTATACTGTTCATATTAATTTAAATGTCGGTACTTAATTGTATAACAATAAATGGGACTGTTTTTGGGTTTTATAGTACACACTTGTTAATTCTTGTATCTGAATTTACAGAACTCTTCCAACCCTGTGTTCTTGAAAACTCTCTTCATCAGTGAAGATCTTTACACGTCTGCGACTCTAGTCAAAATTAATGTCATTGACGTGCGGGATATACGATCTAATACAGTGAGTGCATTTTTATAATACTTTTGACACTATTTTATATATTACTAAAAATGGTATTTTCAACGCGTAACTCTCCTTTTCGTTAGATAATTAATGTTTAATCATTTTATACACGATCGTTAGAATTATGAAAATTAGTAGGAAATGTGCAATGTGACTTTCTCTTTATTAAGTTTTACCAATATATTTATGATGAATAATCAAGTATTATCGTAACAACTTTAGTTATAAAAATGCACAATATTACTTGTTTATATTTACTCCCTTTTGTAAGATGCGCACCATAGCGCAATCCTCAGCTACTATAGAAACTATTCTTAACAACTCAACACTGTTTCTTGATCTAATGGAATCTGATGGGAACAAGATGAAGGATGCTCAAGTTGTGGTGAAAGTACGGCAGAGAAGCCAAGATGCAGGCGATATTACAAGAGTAAGTCATATTTTAGTCCAATTTTACAAATTTGGTTTAATTATTCTGTACCTAAACTAATACATTTATTTGTTTTATTATGCACATTTCATATTTAGCTATTCTATATCTGGATTGTAGCCTTCTAAAAAATATCCTTTTTGACTAACGCCAAACGTAAAAAATAATTGTTATATCCATAATAACAATTTTCTTAATAAATGTGTGCCTTAAATTAAAAACAAAAATTGTAAAAAAGTTTTCGAATGATGATCATATACACTCGAAAACAAAAATTTAAATTTAAAATATATTATATTATGAAGATTAGAATCAAAGACTGGAAAAACCGATCGTTATACCCAGTGTTACATTTCAAATTTAACGCATCCCAGGTGGACATCTATTCAACACAGTATCGCACTTTGTGCGAGAATGTTCTCGCCAAGAGTTACTCCTTTCCTGATGTCACTGGCATTGACCTCAAGGTAGTGGAGTACATGGGGGAACCCTCCACAGCCATTGACTTTCCCGTTGAATACCTGTAAGCTGTGCTGCGTGACAATAATACATAGAAAAATACATTGTACTTTCTGATTATTTGTTTAGATGTTGAAAATTCTTGTTATATTATAAAATGTTAAACGAAAATTTTAATTTGTATTTAACATTTTTATTGATAATTAAATCGCTTACCATTACATTGTACAAATTAATTACAATTATTCATTTGAATCTAATTAAAGTGAAATTGATGACATTGTTAACGTGTCAACAAATTAAATTTATTTAAATTGTTTTGATTTAATTTTTTATTCAATTTTCATGAAAAAATTAAAATTTAAATAAAAAATTAATAAAAAATTAAGCTCAAGATCATTGGCAAGAAAGGCATATATTCTGTTTTATATTATATAATAGTTAATTTAGTTTATTAATTAGCTGTCTATATAAAATGTTACTTTGGTAGTTTGTACATCAACTTTAGAATATTAACAAATCAGAAATAACACAATGTTACTACGGATCTTATACTAACGTTTGCATACCTGCAGTAGAGGAGATAATGCATTGTTCTAGTCTGTGTCGTGTTATAAATGATTCAATAATGAATTAGTGGATATTTAGTCGAAGTCGTATTTTAAATTTATCACCTGAAACAATCGCAATTGTATTCATCCCTTCTCGCACTATTTAAAGTCGTGGTACTGCTTTGTAAATATTTTCTAATTCTTAAATAACGTCCATGTTATACGTTAGGAATTCAATAATCAAGATGTATTGCAACGTCAAAGTTATCTTATTCTATTATAAACTTAAATTTAAGTTAGAGCTTAAATTAAGAGTTACAAATCAGATTTGTTTCAATAAATGACAAAAATAGAATGAAATCATATATTTGCCATAATATAATCAAATCAACGTTAATGTTATCCAGTAAATAGCACACTATGGGATTTTATACTACATTTATTTAACGTTTTAAACAGGATACGCCCTTGTGCGTTATTTTTTTTGAATGTCTTAAATAATAACATTATACCATACATAATCCTTTTAATTATAATGCTACTTCAAGCTGAACATTTTGCTACTTTCAGGTGAATAAAATGAAATCAAACAAGCCAAATGATACTAATTTTAAGAAACGTTTATATTTCATTGTGTCAAAACATCCTCAGAGTTACAAACTGCTGATGCTTTGAAAATGTTGTTTCAATACAGCGAAATTCAAATGTTTTTGAAAATTAGTATAACTCGCCTTGTTTGTGTTATTATATTTATTTATATAAATATTATGATACTGGGAACTCTAACCCACATTTAGAGTTGAAAAATTTAGGAATATTTTATTTCTATCTAATAAAAATAAAGCCAAATATATAATTTTAATTAAAATCAAATTAATTATCTACCTATATCTTATTTTTTTAGGAAGCAGGTGATTCACGAAGAACATTTACTGTTTGATTCCTTGTCCAATTTTGCATCGGTAAGCTTGAAGATATTGCCCCGCAGTTTAGTAAATAGTATTGTATTATTATATTTAATAAACTGTGGTAATAAATACGTCGCAATAAAATTGTGAATATATTTGAATACAATTTATTAGACTGTGTATATACAGATAGAGACAGTAATAATATTTATAAATAATTCCTACCTATATATATCTCTTTTGAAAATAACTAAGCTAATATATTTCTACTACTATCTAACTGGAAATATTTGGTAGGAATATTATTTTACAAGTGAATATAATCACTAACTATGTTGACTATATAATATTATTTAAATAATAGCTAAATAATATACCGACGTTATACTGAGGTATAACGTCATATGACTAATTACTTGATTTATTTTTATTGTAAACTTAACGTAAAAAATTTTGTTTCACTATTTTTTCTTTCTTAAAGTCTAAAAGTGTTCAATGATTTCTTTTTATATTTATCAATACATAATGCGACAAAATAGTAGCAAATAAAATATAATGCTTGAATATTTTCAAAAAGGGACAATGTTATTGTAAGTCACTGACATCCGATATTCTATTTGTTCTTCAGTCCAAACCAACTCTTGAGCGGCAGCGAACCGATAGGTTGATCGGTATGAAGGGCAATATTGAATCCTATGAAAATGCTCTGCGCAATCTTTCCGACTATGCAGGTTATTAAATACCTATTTTTACCTTATTACACGTTGAATAATGATACATAGAATAGGTTATGCAATCTATATATTTATGTAATAATTATTTTATCTTCTAGGTCCTAAATTCCGTCCTTCGCGTGATAAAAGTAGCAGTCAGCTCGAATTTGTGCCCATAAATTTGCACATCAATCGAATCGCTATGCTGAATGAGCACAACAACCTGGGTAACAAAACATTATTCATTTGTTCCACGATCGATTTGATAGTTAAATCTGTCCTATCTTGAATAATAGGATATTCCTCTGGTGATAAATGTGATAATAATTTATTTAATAAATATTCTGTGTGTTATCATGAACAATATTCAATTTACGTTTCATTAATGTATTACAAATCGATATTATTATGAATTTCTTTCACAAGCAAAAGCAAATCATTTACACACTGAAAAAAAATTAATTGTGATAAATGTGATGATAATTTATTTAATAAATATTTGAAATACTCTTTGATATCATAACTCGTCACAATTGGTCATAATATATCGTTATGAAATTATTATTGTATAAATTTATTTTCATTAATCTGAAATCTAAAAAACTTAATTTTTATAACTGTGTTTAGATTTAGACAGTTTTATATTAACTAATGAAGTGCAGTGCCGCAAGCACACCATTTGGAATACATTTAAATAAAATATGATGTTGTACATGATAATATTTTATATATCTAATTTATGCACCGTTTGTAATATTAAATATTTATTTAGGCAATTTAGCCAATATCAATGTAAAGGTTTTATATTTACATGTTCATATCCTATGGTTTTGTGTAATACCACATAATTAAACGTAAATAAATAATATATTAAATGTCTTATAATTTCACTAAAGTTTGTTTCTATCGTTAATCAATTTTGGAAACTAATTATTATAACGCATTCACTTAACCGGATATTAACTTCAATAATAACTATTTAAAGTTATTAATTGATTTTAATTCCCCGGAATAAAGTTGGAATGTTATTAAACCTTTATGGAATTAAAATCAACTAATACATTTTAAATGGCTAATATCATATCGATTTAAGCACTAGGCCTAACTATATTGTACAGCTTAACTAAATATCGCTGTACTGAACCCACTTAACCCTCGCGGTCGGTCAGTTCTCTTCCATGACGTGTTGACCGTGGGTGTCTTCGCAGCCCACCCCTACCGGTTCAAGGGTGGCGGGATGCACCGACTGACGGCGGCCAACGCCGACTCTCTCTCCGACTACGCGCCGTGCACCCAGTCGCTGCGTGTGATCCGGGCCGGTCTGCACCACAGTCAGGAGGTGCGCTCGGAGTTGACCAGTCTGCGGGGTCGACTGCAGCCTGGACAGGAGGCCATTGAGGCCGACAGACTGGACAAGAAGGTGACCATGCACGCCTTCAGTGCTCATTACATGATTGACTAGGTCTTTTGCTCCACCGTTGTTTCGGAGGTCATCGTGAGTTCTAGCGATCGAATACTCACAGTCAAGAGGAGAAATTGTTATTCTGCTCAGTTCCGAAATCGTAAATCTCAAAGCTACAGTCGTTAAGCCAGTCATTTACAACTAAAAATCTTCCTTTTTCCCACTCACAATTTACTCGTTCTCAACCAAACTCGATGCCCACATTGTCAATAGAAAAGTCCATTGACTGAAATAATCGATGGAAATTTATTAGGTGATTTCATATTTCTGTTTGATATTAATCGTAACATAGCTGGGATCGTTTATCAAATCCATAACGACAGGGTTTGCTTGTTTATCGCTACTAAATAACCAAGTATGCTTTATTTTTACTATGACTAAACCCGGCTATAATTGCCCGGATAACCTTTATTTTGCTTTGTGCCGAAATGAATATGATATTCATTGAATTTATACAATTAAATGTCTAAAGAAATCGCAGCATAACTGGTGAATTCCAAAATATTATTGAATAATACATTTTTAATGGTTTTATAATTTTAAGCGTTAATATTAATTATAATTCGATAATCACGTTTTGTTTTTCATTCTGCACCGTTATGTCTTAAAGACAACCCAGTAGACCTTGGACAAAAGTAATCCGGTTATATCTCATTATTTTAGACTCAACTAACAATTAATTTATACAAAAGCATAATAATCTAAAAATACTGCTTTATTCTCTGAAACTGATTTATTTTCGTCCACTGAGCGATCTGACGCTCAAGTGTCAGTCAATCAGTAAGACCATAAAGCTAAATTTAGTGATGCGGAGCAAATTGGCGAGTGTGCCGAAAACTAAGTGGTGGAGGAGGTGATCACAGGTTATGTACAACTTTTCATTAACCACCAACTGTTTCTCCTTTGCAAATAATTTGAGCATGAGACACATCCTCCCATATATTCAAACCGCCTTCATTTTAACTTATGGAGGACATCAAACAGTTTGATCGAAACATGGTGTGTCTTCGTCCGTGCGCCGAATTTAAGCCCCTGTGTCGAAGTAAAACTAATGCAATACAAATTGGTGCAATACCATAAACGTCTGTTGTTTTAAGTGGATATTTTACTGCAGCTTATTTTCCAATGATAATCAATTAACTAATTTTTCTGATGTAACTACGTGATTGATCATCTGTGTACTGTTTCTATTTCAATTGTACCTGTTTATTGTTTATGTATTCTACGAGTGGTGTAATCTTGTTTTAATTATTATTACTTTCTTACTATATGTATATTTATTTTGTAATTGTTTAGTGTCAATGTTGCCAATGTTTGTTTTTTGTATTGAGTCTGTTTGTGTTGTTAATTTTGGGAATATAAATAATCGTATAGATGTCACTTTGTGTCTCTGGGAAGCCTGCTGTGTATTGTCCTATTTTAAGTTATTGACAACATAGCAGCAACTACAGTTAGGTACGTACGATATCACAATATCATACACCTGACCACAACCTTCAGATACGCAGCTTCAAGTCCCTCTTCTCCGACCAATACCTAAGCGACCTGGTGGACCTGGGATCGGTGCACGCAGCCCACGACACCCTCCGCGGCCTCATGTCGGCCGCCATTCCCTCCTCCGCCTCGGCCGAGTGGTTCCAGTGGCTCGACCGTGTGGCCAGCCAGGGCAACACCCTCAACCAGACCCTGCAGACCTGTTGGGATCAGGCGGCCGAGCTGCTCTGGCCCCGGGTGCTCGAGGGACTGTCACCGATGGGCGGCGCTTATGACAACTATCAGTACCGCCAGCACTGCGTTGTCTGCCAGGTGAGCCCAGTGTGGGTCGTTTGTGTGATCAGGGCAGACAGGGCTGTACGTGCGTGGTTCATGGGAGTTATAAATTGAGATTAATTGTCAGGGATATAATCGGGTAATGGAGAATGTCTGGAATGAGAAACATAGATGCAATATGTTGTACTTATTATTTTACTTATCTGTAGTTATTTTATCTATATATACTTAATTATAAATTAGCGATTCATTTGATTATATAAATTAAAGCTTCATTGAAACTGATTAATTCCTTGATAACGTATTACTCTATTATTAATTATTTTAAAGGCTATTTTTCAAAATTATTTATACATAGATTTATATTTTCGTCAAATTTTATATTATTATTGTATCAGGGATAAAATCAAGAAAATCTAAGGGTTTTGATTTTTTCTAACCATTATAAATCGTGTTTTATGTACTATAAAATATTATTTCGAAATCTATCTTATCAAAATATATCGGTTGTGCTGTAAACATGAGGTATGTATAATTAAATCGTTGTGAAGAATATAGGTTTCAAATATTTTAGCTTTCTTATATTTTATTCATTGTGTCTATTATACTGTTTATTTGTATAGTATTATATTTGTACAGTTTCTACTTTCACAATATTTTTTACAACATACTTCTGAATAAGCGCCATTTTTGACGAAAAGTATTTAATAGCTATTTTGTACCGTCACCTTCAGTTCTAATTTATAGAGATTTACTATAATTAAGGTAACGAGGAGTACGTACGCATACCGTAACATTCCATTTTTCTATAAAGCATTCAGTCAGCCGTGCCCTCCGTGTCCCCCTTAGGCGATCACCTCGGTGGTGAGCGGTCTGCTCAACTGCCTCCCCTCTTGGGCGGACACCGAGTGGCGCCAGATGGCCGTGTGCGGCGTGCCGCTCCACTTCGAGGGTCTGCTCTCCACTTATGGCGATGAGACCGGCATGCTCGAGGACATGTTCTGGGCCATCAAGCAGCTCCAGGAGGTTCGGGTCTTCGTCCGTCCCGGACCCAAGCCTGCCGCCAAGATGGTGCACATGGGCGAATGCCAGGTCAGATTCCGTCTTTTACCAGTGCTGGTGCGACATGCGTGTACTTTTTGTGTACTATTTCCTGAGAATTGCGAGTTTTTTTAAAACTTTAGTCAGATATTTTGTAAGTCACTTTTGCTGCATTTATAATTTACTTTTAAATTTGAGGTTTGATGTTGCTCAAACATATTGATTAACTAATAGATTAATAAATTCCTTTTATTGATTCACTTAAATATGATTAAGTATGTTATATTGTTCTTTGACAAAAAATTTAACTCAGTAACAGTAATGAAAAATAAGCAACATAAGAGTAAATTTGTAATTAAAATGTTTAAAATATTTAAAAAAGTATCCTCCTGCGATATTTTTTGCATTTTGAATCGCATCAGCACTAAGACAATGGTCGAGGGTTGTAGGAGTCTTTCCTTCGTCGTTGAAAGCCTGGCAAAGGAAAAAGTCGTGGAATATTCATAAGCTTTAAATATGAAAAGAATATATAATAATATATTCCAATTTAACCAATGGTCCAAGGAAAATTTACTTGCTGTTAATTATATTAAAAAATTATTTTGCATTATTCGTTTGTTAAGTCCAATTTTAAAATATTCGATATAGCTTTGTGTATACAGTTGCATATATTTATGTAAACATTTGGGAATCCTGACATTTGAAAAAGTATTAAAATTTCTAAATATAAATCATTGTCTTCGAAAAGTGATGAAAAAATTATTAAATATATTTGAAAAAGTTGAAAAAATATTATTAGATATCTTAGAAAATATTTGAAAAAATATTTTACTTTAGATTTAAAAATGTTTAGTAGCTACTTACTATTTCACTGTTCGATGTGTGTTTATTCAATAGAAATTTAGTGCGAATATCATAATATGTGTATATTTAATGTGTTTTTGTTTTAGATCAGAATAAAATGTTTTTATAGTTAATATTAAACGGCATTTTTTATTTATATTTTTATTTCTTTATAAATTAAGGATAATAAGTTAGATTAATGTATAAATTTCACGAAAATCTTAAATTATGATTCTGTTATATCTGAGTAGTACGAACCCTATATAGCCCAGTCTGTTATTTTATTAGAACAGAAACATTAACACCTACAGACACCTTCTTTTCTAATGAAATGTTAGTTGCGAAATGATGCCCAATACTAATTCGTTCAAGAATTTAATTTGTTGTGATCAGAGAATTACTAATTTGAAAGGTAGAAACATCCTGAATAAAGCATGTAAACAGTATCTTTTCCGAAAGTCAAATTCCAATAAGTTCCAAAGTTTGGTTCATCGTGTTCATTGGACAGTTAAGCACATTATTAAAATTATTTAAAAATGAGCGATAAAATTAAATATTTCCTATCGGTGTATGTTTAGAGTATTTTAGATCGTATTCTGGTCATTTATCATTAATTAATATTTTTAGATATGTATTAACTATTTATATTTTCATTATGATTAATTTCTTTGATTTCAATAAGTTGCTTCAATAATTTTTTAAAACAATGCTTACGTTGATGATATCTAGCCTACACTAGAATGGTTTTAATGTAACTATAAAACCTAATTTATTGTTCCCTCTAACCAGATAACCTGCCCAGAGAGTGCGTGGGCCAATGCACCCGATGAAATCCGATCTCGAGGTCGAGTGAAGCTCCATCTGCATCCATACTTCTTCAACGTGGGCATCAATGAACACCAGACTCTTGCAGAGACGTAAGTTCTCCTGGGGACATCATTACCGCCTTACGTGTGACAACATCTATTGATACCTGTATTGTGT
Source organism: Coelogynopora nodosa (assembly GCA_034780555.1). Taxonomy (NCBI): domain Eukaryota; kingdom Metazoa; phylum Platyhelminthes; order Proseriata; family Coelogynoporidae; genus Coelogynopora; species Coelogynopora nodosa. The sequence goes on along the minus strand of JAUZND010000765.1, from coordinate 4,388 downwards.
GGTCGTTTTGTCACCATGCAGGTTCAGGTATTGTTATGATGGTTTTCATGTTTTTGTCAATAGTAATGGCATGCAATGCTATTTTTATGTGAATTTTGTTATTGATATGGCGTTATTGTAAATTTTAGTATCTTTTAACCCTTCGTACGTGGACATACTTTGTAGGGTTTTCTACGTGGAGGGGGGGGGGGGGGGTTTTATACCCCCCTGGAAAACTTATATTTTAATTTACCCCCCCCCCCCCCACCTGGAAAACTAAACTTCCTATAATTCGATTAAGCTGAAATTTGGTATACATATACCTCCTAAAAACTTGTTGAGTGATTTTATGACCTGATTACGTCATAAACTCCAGTTAGGAAAACTATATGAATATAACTATATATGCTATATATTCACTTAATTAATAAATACTACAACTTTTGTTCAACGCAACCAATTGATTTTATTCTTTTTGCATCTGATTCCAGATGACAAAATCTATATTTGTTGATATATTTTTATAATTATACTACTTATAAAATTAAACTATAAGTAGTATTAATGTTATTTGAGTATTATTTTAAATTGCTGGTTATTTTAATAATCAAGTTAAAGGGATATCATTTACAATAAACTTATTTTTTCTATTAATGTTGCAAGTTTCAGCTCCTAATATCTTCGACAAGTTTGAAAACCCGGGGGGGGGGGTATAAAATGGATCAATAATAACTCAATTTTTTCTGGTATGTAAAAATATTCGAAATTATTTTTGTTATATTTTTAAGTTATATAAAAGTATTTTAGTCACTGAGTAAAAAAAATCAGGGTTATACGTTTTATAGTTGAATCAAAACTAAATTTCTTTAAAAAATTGGCATACCTCCCCCCTCCACGTACGAAGGGTTAAGACAGTTACTTAGGTGTGGTAAACAGTTTCTTTTAATAAATTGACATTATAAATATATTTTAAAATTTGTCTTTAATTTTGGCGTTTTAGTTTAAGGATAACAAATTAACTTTAATTAAACTATTTAAAGTGTTTTTAAAATAAAATAACTTGGATTGTTTACTATTATAATTTTTGTATTAATGTACAACAAGTATGTTGTGTTCGAATTATATATCTGTAACGCCGAGTTTGTGATTTCATTTTATATTTTAATAACACACTTAATCACTATTAGTATTTAACTACAAAATCGACAAAAATGTCATCTTAGTAGTTGGAAGAAAACATAAAAATTAAATTAACAAAAATACTAAAACAACAATTACTGACTAAAAATTAAACAATACATTTTTAAACACGAGAAGGTAATAAATCAAAATACAAAGAAATAATAAAGATAAATAGATACAAAAAATTTTCTGTTTTCAAGGAGGCATTTAAAATCGAAACATTTGGGTTACGATATGCAGATGTTTAGTATCAGTTTTATTATTACTGGAAAGTTATTAAATATATTAGTTCCTACTTTACTTTTAATTTAAAGTGATTACTACTGTTACCTGTTGTTTTAGGATTATACATTTTAACTCATCTTGACATTACGGTTTGTTTATATAGCTAGTAAATAATTAGTGTAATGTAGAACCTGAGAAACGGAATTAGTTAATCTAAATCGGAGATTATTTTTCATTCTTATATTTGTTGGTGCAAATTATTGTGAAGTTGTGAATAGCGTTTAGATCCGCTTATCATAGTTTTGTTGTCTTAACATAACTGCTTGACTGTATTGTTATGTTGGTTTCATTTGAGCTTTATTTATGTTATATTAACAGTGTGGGTAAGACAGCTCTACAAGATTCTATCAACAATGCTGGTCTTGCTTCTCTAAGAAGCTACTTTGATCGCTATACCAAACACTATGGTGCACCACGTATGTTTATCTCACAAAAACATTACTATTATGTTTGTTCTATTTGGAGAATTTTCTTAAATTTTAGTTCTAATATGTTTATTTTATTTGTAAAATGTAAGTCTTTGCATATTTTTATCCCTTATAAAACATAATTTACGTAAATGTATCTTTTAGTTTGTATAATATAATTTATATGTGTTAAACTTCTTTGACGACTATAATATCAAAGTATTGACTTTGCCATTCCTTATTATATACTTATAAGTGCAAACAAAATATGTAGCGTAAATAAAATATTAATTATTTGTACAACCAGATAGTTTATCATTTGTCATCATACATATATAGGTTAGGTTTTTTAATATTACAAATCATATAAGTGAAGGGGTTTCTGAGTTATAATAAATATAAAATGTTATGTTATTTTTTTAAATACATTTTCAATTAATTGTTTTGGTGGAGATATATAAATAATAAACAAGCAATACAGGGTTTTATTTTAGTCTGTGTGGTTGATTAACGTAATTATTTAGATCAGGGTAGTTTTTTGGTAATCTGGTCTTGAACTAGCCTAAGGAAGTTACTATTAACTCATTGGTTCTGATTTAAGTCTAGCCCAGAAGTGTTAGTGATCTAACTTTCTCGATTTATAATTATAGTAAATTATTTGTTGACAAAATATTAAATTGAAAGCTACGTTCATCTTAATAGTAAACACTATCATAGGTGAATAAAATTAATTTGTTTGAGTCAGCATCTTTCTCTTTTAATTGATGTCATATTATATAAAAAGTCTGTAGAATTGAAACACTGTCAAATACTAACAGCGAATAAATCATATAAAATATACTAAACATGACTGGATGTTTCGACTCAACTGTAATCTAAAAAAATACTGAATCAAACGATAACACAAAATATTGTGATTTTAAATATAGCGCCGAAGAAGCAAAACACAGAAACGAACAGAAAAAACTTTATTTATAAAAAAGTTATCATAATAATAAACGAACTTGTAATGTGTCAAAATATGTGATTACCATAATTGTTCATGTTATCTAATTTTTGGGTTATAATTACTATTAGTGATAACGATATTTTATTTGATGATAAATCTTTTCTGTCTTTAGCTTTTGTGGTTTTTGTGTGAAATGTATAAAATGAATTTTAAATAAATAAGTAAACATATTATAGAATTCTATTTATGATGTCTAACCTTTATGAAACGATTGAATATATTATAACATAAAGTGTAGGATATACTATAATAAGGATGCATTGTGTCGGCAGGTAAGACGTGTACACAGGGGGAGGTGTACGACGCTCTCACAGGCGTGCAGTATGAACTGACTCAGTCGCGCAGCAAGCCCGTCTCCATCCTTCAGGCGGTCGCAGAGATCTCCTGGACTTTCAATGCTGTCCGCTTCACCAGCTGCAAGTCAGCAAAGGACCGGACTTCAATGGCGATCACGCTTGAGCAAGTTCGCTGGCTCAGGGTGGGTGTCTCGTATTTGGCTTGTATCGATTAGTATATTGAATATTTTTTAATATCTATTAAAAATCTATGAAATATCTAAAATTAACAAAGACTAAATATATAAATAAGTAATAAAGATTAGTGCACTAAATTTTTTATGTTTCATTAATATAGGCTATAAATTATTTTATTGTTTTTTATTGCAACGTTGTTACTAACTGTCCACGTATGGTTCAATGAACTTATTCACGAATAAAACTATATCGTTCGGCCTTTCTGTCAATAAATTAACTGTTTGTATTTTATATGTTAGAACTACACAAACTATTTCAACTTTGATTTAATAATGGCAAATAGCCCTAGGGTGCCCTATACGTACGTGTATTAATAATTAATTGATAAATAATATTACTTATAATGTTGTCCAATATTTGAAATTATAAATGTGTAAATTACCATTCAAACCAAACAACCCGACGCGGTTGTCTCGCTGTGAAGTTGATGTCGCTGTCCTGTCCTTCTTCCCTTTATAATACTATCCCCGTTTATTGTTCTTCTGCCTTTCCAAAACAGGACTGTGTCGGGATGAAGCCTGAATTCTTCGACGCTGCCCTGGAATGCGTGCGACGCACCGGGCTACGAAGAGAGAATACAGTGAAGAACACTGGTTCTCGGAAGTACGCCATGACTCGAGTCCAACTTCTCTACTATCCCAAACTTTACAAGCCTCCCGTTGGAACATACGGCATTGGGCAAACTTAAATTTAGACCTACCAGAGATTGTTTTCTTGTCATTTTTCTATAGTTACTATACAATTCAGACTAATTTAAACTATTGAGAACTTATTGAAGTAACATAATATATTAAAACTTATAAATGAGGCCATTTTTTATAATTTTATATTATTATGTCTGTTTTCAAATTAAATGTTTTTCACAGTGCTTTCTGACATTTCGAAAATGCTCAAGAGAAAGTATAATTCTCCTTTAACCCTATCTGACCTGGGCTTATTTGGCTCTCCCTAACCTGGGGGGGGGGCAGATTCCGCCCCCCCTATGTAACTTTT
>JAUZND010000763.1:0-13921 GCA_034780555.1 Coelogynopora nodosa | reverse complement strand
AACATTATATAGGACTAAAAATTTAGATTTGGTGTCTCCATATGTAGGTAATTGACTGGTCTGAAAATAAAAAAAATTAAAATAAGTTAGAATCACAAAAGGTAAATCCTTAGGTGCAATGGCTCTTAATTAATATTGATTTGTCTTATTTGGTTTCTTCTATGCTTAGCAACATCAAAATGTCCTCGGGAGGCCTGCGCATCATGGTGGGGGTGAAACGAGTGATTGACTATGCTGTGAAGATCCGTGTCAAGCCAGACAAGCTCGGTGTGGTGACAGATGGGGTGAAGCACTCAATGAACCCCTTTGATGAGATTGCTGTGGAGGAAGCTGTGCGACTCAAGGTGGCCTACCACCTTATTTGTATTATCTTGCTGACTTGCTAGTCTATGATTGGTCCTTTACTTGCATTACCTTATCAGATAGCTAGCCTGTGGTTCATTCTACAATTTATAAAATTTTAATGTCATTACAAGAGGTTGAATTTCAGTCATGCCGTGATTCTTTATTAGAATCAATGTAAGGATCTTCATCTATCAATTTTATTGTTGATATTGTCATATTCAATATAACTGACACATACACTTTTTTTCACAAATGTGAAATTTAAAGTCATTTTATCAATCTAAATTTTGTAATGTATTATTTTACCTTATTGCTTTAGCTGTAGTATTGAATGCTTGACTTCTAAACATGTGTATTTATGCTTTAAAATCCATATTTGCCAGAGATTACATATTTATACTTACTAATTGATATTGATCCCTACTGATCGATATTGATCAAGTTGATTGATATTGATCCTTACTAATCAATACTATCGGCATTCATCAGGAGAAGAAGATCGCCAGTGAGGTGATGGCGGTGTCCTGTGGTCCAACCCAGAGTCAGGAGACCCTGCGTACCTCACTGGCAATGGGGGTCGATAGAAGCGTCCATGTAGAGGTTCCAGGGGGGCAGCTATTGGAGCCTCTCCATGTAGCCAAGATTCTCGCACGGCTCGCCCAGGATGAGAAGGTAGGGACCAAATGATTTTTTGGGTCACTTGGCTTTTTAGAACGTGTCTGTTTTCCAGTACCACTGGAGTTTATGAGAGGGGTTCTATGGTGCTCTGTATATTCTATGGTGCTCAGTCTGTTCTGTGGTGCTCAGTCTGTTCTGTGGTGCTCTGTATGTTGCCATTTTGAAATAACTTCTGGAGAACTTTCAATTATTGTGAGCAGCGCAGCCACTGTTTTATAATAATCATCTGTTATTGAATCGCATTTTACCATCTCTCCTTCTCTGTCCTTCTCTGAAACACTTACATTACAATATAAAAAAAATGACAAATACAGTGGTCCATTTTTGTTGACTTATTGTCATTCCTGACAACATAAGATCAAAGCATTAATTAATACTACCCTATAATTTATTATTGATTGTTTCAATGTAATTCATTGTTTATGTAGAATGATATCTCTAGGCCACATGTATGAATTTGTAAGTTATACCATTAAACAAACGATTCAGTTATTTCTATTTTAATGTGACCTACATTAACATGACCTACATTAATACGTTTATTTTAATTAAATGTAATTATTTTTCCCTTTTTACACTTTCAAATTTGACACACTTATTGCTCATTGACCTAATTTTTCTACTTTGTTAACCTACTTCTCTGATTAAATCGTGCTCGTCTTTCTTGACTTGACCTACTTTTGCAGATCGATTTGGTGATCCTTGGTAAGCAGGCGATTGATGACGACGCCAATCAAACTGCGCAAATGTTAGCGGCAAACTTGGATTGGTCCCAAGCTATGTTTGCTTCTAAGGTAGGGAGGGATACAAGTACTCAGAGATATCGATGGTTGATTCCTTCCTGTATTTGTTTCTGTATGCTGTTTGTGTTACTGTGTATGATATGTGTACGTATGAGCATAGTATATTTCAAGCTAACCGTTTGGCATAGTTCTATTTAGCAATTTATTTCATATTCACAGACAATATTTATAATGTTTTGTTTAAGTGTAACTGTTCAATATATTAATTCTATATACTTGCTGAAATTGAGTAATATCTCATATTGAGTATACATTGTATACCACTACCATAAAACAATAGTACTTAAAAATTATTTGAAATGTAACCTTTGGTAATGATTCTCTTTGTTTTCATCTTCTTTATATAACTCGTAACTATACTCGAATATACTCGATTTTGGTTAACAGTTTGAACAAGACTAATGAGTATTTGGTAATGTTTGACGAATCATTCAACAAGAGTTTTCAAAATTGTCAGGTGGACCTCCTTATAAGATTATGGGAAGACAAAATGTATAAAACTATCACGCGCTATTTAGGTTCCGTATTTTTAGGACGTCAGATGGCGGCAGATCTTCTGAAAGCATTTTCTGAGTTATTAGAATCTGTGGGTCTTCGAAAGATTATATCTGTTAGTATGGATGGCAAAATAATTCTGCAACTGAATAAGGTACTCTATTGAAGGAGTTGCGTGAAGAAGAAGCGCGAGTAGCAGAATTTGTCAGATAACTTGCAAAACTGGTGATAGAATTTAGCTTATGATCTGAATGCGAAGCATAGAAAGAATTTTAACAAAATAATGTTAACGATCCCATCATGGTAATCAATACTTCAATAATCAATATCCAATCAGGGTAATAATTGACAAAGCGTTTCGAATACTTTCTATATCTGCAGATTCATTGTAATGTTATGGAATTCTGCAGAATTTCCATCTCCACTGTCCATTGATTCTCTTGATTTTGGATAAGACATTTTTCTATGTAAACTGGTACAATGATATTATCCGGTCAAATCACTGCCTGCTCCTGTTGAAGTAATGAATCTAATTAACGGTTCATATAAAACTTGTAATACACTGTTCACGTAAAAAATTCGATAAATGTAAAGAGAAATGTATGAATTCCAATAATGTTAAATTGGTTGATATTAAGTGACAATTTGTTACTCACTTTTTGTTCATGGTTGTACATATACAAATTAGATACCTATTATTTTTATTGATATCTCATAGCGTACTTACACAAAAACATTTTATTGATTTCTTTTTATTACTGCTTAAATGATATTCTCAAGAGTCTTCAACATGAAAGTATTTTTCCATTCATAACGTCATCATCACAAATAATCAAAAATGCTAACTAGTTAGTTAGTGAGTGACCTCTAGCAGATTTCAATTCTAAACATCAAATTATATAGAAAATCATTGAAAAGTTGAATTAATCTGCTGTAATAAAGTTTTTAATTTTATTGACGTCATACATGTAAAACAATTAAAAGTAGTTTTTTTTCTGCAAAAGTTCACTTTCCTTGTAAAAAGATTATGATTGATGGATCTCGGAATTAATTATAATAAATATTTACAATATAATAATTTCCAAGTACGAATGGTTTATTGATCATTTACTAAGGTTAGCTGACTAAGCGGTATAACGCAACTGTTAATAAACATTAACTTTGTATATTCCCTAATTACGCATTATTTTTCACGCGTTTCTTTTTCCTTTTTTTGTGTTAAACGATTATAAGCCTCTATCTCTTTACTCCTTATTTATCTTCCTCTTCCTTTCTTCCTCCCTTTCAGATCGAGAAGAAAAGTGACACTCATCTAGAAGTGACCAGAGAGATTGACGGAGGTCTGGAAACCATCAAAGTGAAGCTTCCGGCGGTCATCTCCACTGATTTGCGCCTCAACGAGCCACGCTATGCAACCCTGCCCAATATTATGAAAGTGAGCCATCGCAACCTATCACATTTGTTTGCGCTAGAAATATCCCACCGCATACTACTAATAGTATTACTTTTAGTCAAATTTCGTGGAATTTGTGCTAAATTGGTTTAAATAAGTCTTAACTAACTTCTTTCTACCTCTATTAACTTCCGCATCTTTCAATCTTTATTAATAATAATAAGTAATCCGCTAAAATCCGATTCTCGTTCATTTCAAGTTGTCTTTTTATTCGAGTTTTGGTCACGTTTTTAATCCTATCAGCACCAAGAGTTGATGGAAATCGTTCTATCCTTTCTTAGTGTGATATTCAACATATAATTGGCATTACATTTGGCGTGGATAGTGAAAATAGAATATTTACTTAATTAACAAGTGCAATCAGGAACTTTTATAAGTCTATCAATTCATGTTTTAATGTGATACAATAGCTTGTTTCTAAATAAAGTTCATTTTCCAATTAAAAATATCATTTAAGTTATCGCCATGACTACTAAAATGTATAAGTATTATTATATCTTCTACATCATTCCAATCATAATTCTAAGATATTCTTTTATACGATTAGCACAAGTTTAAAAAAATATTTTGTAACTTTCTCCTTCTGATTATAATCGATCAGTACAATTATTGATACATTGACACATTTGAATACATACAGAAGTTTATTACAAATATATATTATCTCTGTATATCTTTCTGATTTTCTTTATAACTGACTGTATTTTTTCTCTCCCGAATTTCACTAACCCGAAGTTGGCAGGTCTGTATTCTGTAGGTTTTTGACTCATACTGGAGCGACAATTATTGTGTAATGTTCGCCACTTTCATTCTAACTTCATTTTTATAACTTACTTAAATAATCTTCTTAATTTATGATGCATAATTTAATATACAGCAGAACTATAAAGATTTTACAAATCATCCCAGGATGGTTGATCATGATGATCATAGGGTCATTTATTCTCACATCTGAAGGGAATCTTTGAGATCAATTTAAGATCTTCTGGTGATGTTTGTAAAAATAGAAATCATTGGCCTTGTTCGTCTTAGTTATTACACCATTTCTGTTTAAAATGCAAAATTCAATATGTTGTCTATAAGTAGACTCTTTTGTTACACTGTAAAATATAATATCATATTATTGCTCATTTTTCTTATTCCACTTCTGACATAAATATTTTTCTGAGGGAATTTTTAAATGTTACAAATGTCTATTTTGTGTTTCACTGGAATTATGAATTGTGTGAAATTGTGTTTAACTATCTATGATTATATAAATAATTGTAATTCTGTATATAATTATATTAAGGTATTAATAGATTTTGACCGAAAATAGCACCTCTTTAAAATGGCAAAGACCCTTGAATTTTGATCCTATTGGGGCGCATGTCAAACAGATAAATATACTTCATGTCTAAATGACTGCCGTGGATAGAATTAGACTATTAAAAACCTATAAAAACTCCGTTTATATAGGTTTTAGGTTACTGGCACCGTCGACACTAGAATGGGTGTGAATTGGTCACCCACGAACACGATAATAGTTCAGATGTAACTGCCCGATAGCACATTTTGACTTATAATTAAATGAAAAGAAACGAACAACTGGCTACAATGAAAAACTTGACATACTCTCTTTTTTATTTTACTTTACAGTTAAATCCGCGTATGTCAACTCCGGATAATTCAAATTTCCGCTCATCTCAGACTATTTTTGTGGCACCAAAAAAAAGTTCCTATTTAACTCATATTAAAAGATATGCATACATCAAATACATTGGTTATCCGGATAAGTCTCATGTTTTACACTTAAGTCGAATAAGCACTGTTAATTAACACTTCATTTCTAGGATATTAGTAGCAGAGAGGGGTATTCCCCATTCTTTGGAATTTACGCCATTATTCACCGCCTATATATGATATAGTTACTGATATTATTGCAGATAATCATACATTAATAATTAATATTAATAAAATATGTACTTTGTTTCACTTTTTTCATAGACGCATAATTGAATAATTATTATCTGGAAATGTATTTTCATAATAGTTTCTGGATCATTTTATATAAAATTATATTGAAAAACTATAAGATCTGTAAATAAAAAGAAATCGTGTTACGCAGGTCTCATTGAAGTTAACTAAAAGCAACATGGTAGTTCCTTGAAAGTGATAACTATAATTGCATGATTAAATAAAATAAAAATTGTATTAAAATTAAAAGGATCCAAATTAAAAAAGTTTGTGCTCTATTTTTTACCCATTTTTTATAGTCTCCAGAAATTCGAGTTATGCGGATTTGACTGTTATATAATTTAATTCTGCATTTTTAATATCATTAGTTTCAGTCATAAATATATTCTAAGATTTGTATTATAATTTATAGTACTACTTATATTTCAGAAGTAATAACGAATAAATTTTTGTTGTTGCTATTATATATATATTATTATTCACAATATGTAGATATTATCTATACTGCTGATAAAATAAAGGTTCCCGTCTCACTCTATGTATCTCTCTCTCTCTCACTCTCTCTCTCACTCTCTCTCTCTCTCGCTAGGCGAAGAAGAAGCCCCTGATCAAGAAGACAGCCGCAGACTTCGGAGTGGATTTGACGCCCCATCAGGAAATACTGAAAGTGGAAGACCCTCCAGTTCGACAAGCGGGCATCAAAGTGGAGTCTGTCGATGATTTGGTAGCGAAACTCAAAGAGAAGGGTCTCGTCTGATCAGTGTCTGTCCATCCAGTTCCTCTTCTCTAATTGAGACAGTTTACAACCACGATTATCAATCAGGTCTCCTTTCATGTCGTTGTCATGGTGATGTAATTGTGGCCTTGCGGCAACATAGTGGGAGGTCAGCCTGCTTTGGTCATATATATAACCTGTAATTTATTTGTTGAAAAGTATTTTTGTTGTTTATTTCCTTCGTGGAGGCAATTATTGCTATTTGTACTTAGCTAGGCGTTTTAATGAATATAATATATTATACGGTATTTTGATATAACATATTTCTTGTTTTTATTTCCTACAACACTCTGATGTTGTTCTTTTTAAGTGACACGTTTTGGTGAGATATTGTCCACGATTCGCTAAGTCATATAAATCTCCCTTTACTAAGCTCATTTAATCTATCATGAAACAAGTATGCTCTGTTGAATAGTTCCGGTGACATGTTCCCAATTGTGAAGCATAAATTTGCACTATTTGGTATTTGGACACCCCAATCAATCCCACAGCTAGATTATAAAAGGATAGTTGCTAACGTAACTATTGTAAAAATGTATTTTTTTGGCTGTTCGTTGATGGGCCGATATTATTAATTTAAATTATAGAAAACTGATTATATTAAGACATCTAAAATATGTTAATGAAACACTTTATGTGAAAATAATATCCAATATATTTATTTAAAAAAATTGTGTTTTTTGTAATTTATCATATTTAATGTTTTCACCTTATAATTTTATATTAGTAGGCCTACATGTTATGAGCGGCATTTAGATTTAAATTCTGATTATTCTTATTCTCTGTCTAAAATAATTAGATTAATTATAGATGATATGTTATCCGATTTTTCTTCATTTGTAGCTTGGAATATGTAAAATCAAAATTTTTTATTGTGAAAAGTGAACTATAGTTTCTATACTAATAAACCACGGTTGTTTAATTTAAACGCTCATGTGATATATTTTTGTTTCCATAAACTTCTCGTACACTATTAACCGCAAAAAATAATTGAGAAAAGTAAAATGAATGAAAATACCTTACATAAGGTCTACATTAGGATTTGATTAACATAGAGTTAACGGAGGGATCAACAGAAGCTTCATTAACATTTTAGCAGATTTATAAACTGTCGGGATACCAGGATCTAAGTCCTAATAAAACGGGTATACAGCTGCGGTGTGACCCTTAATGCGCACAAAGGTTCCCGAATAAATATAGGTGGGGGGACTACAGCGATCAGTTTTATGCAATCAATTTATCTGCAGTATCAACCATTGCATCTCGCTTAATCAGATTGTAAATATATTAATTACTTTTCTCAAAATTATTCCCCTATCAAAACTAAATGAATTCTTTCAATATAAATGTAAATCAAAAATAAATTATCCAAAAAGTGAATGAGTTATGCTTGTCGTGTTAATATTTAAGTCAAATTGTGTCTATTCCTCATGAACTACATTTACACAGAGATCGCACTGTTTGACTCATACGGGCAAGTAGCCACGTTGCTCAAATATTTGTTAAGTTACTTCAACGTTAAGCGACTGTTATTTTTCTTCTAAAACAACTTCCTTAATTATGCTGTTCACAGCTTCAGTTATTTACCGTTAGAATATTTAATGATAAGTAAATTTGTTTGTAACGCGCTAATGGATAACTATACTATGCATCTAACAATGCAAGCAAAACGTTTCCAAATTTGTATAAATGATTGTTTCATTTCGTATTTTGTACAATAAAGTTTTCTTGATAATGTTTAATTTACTGTTTACAACAGATTAGTATAGAATATCGGTGCTACATGGAAAAGATTAGGTTTTTATGGCTCATTGCAACATTCGTAAGTTATCAAATAAACTGTTGCTATGCAAAAGTTATCCAGATAACTCCTCAATCTGCCGCTTGTTCTAATGTGGCACGGGGAAGAGCCATCCTAACTTCGAGACCAGTACACCACGCCTCAAATCAATTGGAATGCTCAGCCCTAGCTATGGGAACAGCCAATAAAGAGCTCTGCTTTGCAATATACAATGCTGATGACGACCAGTGTCAAGGCTACAGCCCTTATGATGATAGGGCACAGACGTCGAGGGAGTCCGATATTGGAAGTAAGCACAGCTCATACTTTGAGATCAGAACTTGCAACTTTCAGGATAAACTGGAGGGGATTCGATATGCGTACTTCGATATCAGATCAACTTGGTCGCAGGCATACCTCTTCTGTCAGAGTCTCGGCAGTCGCTTAGCAGAGGCGGATTCTAAACATAAGATCGATAAATTTGGGAGCTATTTGAATACCACAAACGTAGATGGTAAGTTTCAGTGCATTATCAATTATTTATTGATATGACTTGTTTAATAGATTTATTGTATATAATTATTGATTTTTATATATCTACATGGAGTAAGTTGACATCATCATTTTTAAAACTATATTTAATAGTTAAGAAAGTAAGCATGTGCATATACCAATATCAATGTGAACCATGATTTAATATTAAAATTGAGAAAAAAAATTGTATCTAGTCACAATTATTTTTAAAGATATTCAAAATATTCTCCATCTACAGTTTGAGTTCCAAACAGTCAACCCAGTTCCGTAAAATACCTTTCTAAGTACTTCCTCTATTATCTAGTCACAACAGAGAGATACTCATTGTTTAAAATGTTAAATGCAATCGATTCTTTCTTAACATAAAATATAATAGTAAATAGCTCTAAAGTTAGAAATAACACCGCATTCATTTTTAACATTAATGGTGGGGTGTTCCGGAGCGCCACACCCAGAAATTAACCTTTCCCTCTTAACGCTGTCCTTCTTCACAGTTGCCACATTATTTCATTTTTAAAACAAATCAACTACGGCTCAAAATGACACTATGATATGTCTGAGTTATTAAAAGCTTGTGCAATGCGACGATAACTTTTCTACTACAGAGAAAAAATGTGTATAAGGCCTATTCTCTAAATTTGGGTTTTTTGTTTATTAATGTCAGGCTACTTCCGGGACACACTGAATATTATAAAATAGTAAAATATCTACAGAAAGTATCTTCTTCAAGAGTTTTGTACTCTACTTTTTACAAATTGATTTGAAAAATGTATCTCTATACCGGATTATGCATAAAAGTAACATATTTTTGTTAGCCAAAGCAGTTAAAACGATTAGCGATAAACCCGTTTATTTTATGGTTCTTGTCGAATGAATTAATCATAAAAATATAAACGACATAATCAATAATACATATTGTTTTTAAATTATTGTTTTTGCTTACATTATTAAATTAGATATTACAAATTAATTATCTTTATTAACTATAGTTTTTCCTTTTTATTTCATTAAAAATATTATCTATAAATTTTAAGATTTTTTGAGATTTTTTTTTTTGTTGAAGACATATTAGCTTAAACTTAATAATCAATTAGCTGAACTTAATTGATTTTTTAATTTATATTAATCTATAATATAAATAATTAATATAATTATAAATATAAACAGATTTTTATTAATATATTGCATGATACATAAATATAAAAATAATATTTAACCATTTAATTATAAAAATATAAATATACATTAAATAATGATATGTAAATAAAACACAAATATTGATATTTGCTTTTTATAAATGCAAATATTCAGTTGTTAAATTTGTAGCCATAACTCTATCATAATGTACCAATTGTTTTACTTTTGCGGCCGATATATTTATCAGAAATATATTATTATTTTCAAATTAAATATTGAATTTATAAGTAGTATAGGAGTTATGTCAACTCTGGATTATCCCTAGTACCCCAATACTTTTTCTACACCCGCTAACCCCCAAAAATATCATAAATACCAGACGCTGTTGCAATTAAAATTCATATTACTTCCAACTCTTGACAATTGGTCTCCACTTGCCACTTCTCTATTTTATTTTTAATAATGGCAAAATTTATCAATGTTGCCGATACTACATAATACTTAGGTGATGTCAGTAACAAAGTTATAACAAAACAAATTAAACTCGTCACTCTTGTTAATCTGTCCGGACTGTCGACGGTTACCGCCAAATGTATACAGGGTGGCCCATAAGTAGGGTTACACTTGTAATAACAATAATAACAACATTTTTAAATATTTAAAAATGTTATTACAAGTGTAACCCTACTTATGGACCACCCTGTATATTGTATATTCGTTCTTCAATAATGATAAAGCGATTCAACAACTTTGTGGCTGAAAATGGCCGGCTTGTGATTGGAAATAGTGATGATCCTGATCTCTACGCGACATTAGTTTACTTTTAAGTTAGGCTAACAAGACACTCAACGTGAACTCGCATGTACCCCTTGCTGTTCGACTAACATATAGCGTTCAGGACACCACAAGACACATACTTTCCCAGTACTTGACCGCTTTCAACTGGGATGAGAAAAAGATGTTCGGTGCTTTCAACTATGGGTTAGGTCAATATCCAGTGGTCATTTGCGCGGAAAACCTCTACGATGACCAGCATTGTGAGACGCCCTATATACACCGTTTCTTCTTCAAAATTAACCAACTACGGTTTCTTGAGAATGAGCCAGAGTTTGACTTTGAACTAAACACGAAAAAGTACGATGCTGCTGCTGCTTCCAAAAAGCCTCTAGTCCAGAAGACGAAAGTGTCTCTCTCGGAAGATTTTTCAGAAGAGATGTAAGGTTATTTAATTGACTATAAAAACATTTTCAATTGACTAATACTTATTATAGGTATTTATCACAGATTATGTTAATACTTTTAGTCAATGTTCTGTTGTATATACTACTCCGTTATATTTTATATTTATACTAGTTTTATACTAGCATTCTTTTTAATGCTTTGATTTACATAATTGTTTTAGAACCAAACAAATTAGCGACCAAAGCGGATATAATATAGTAGTTAAAAAAATTTAAATTCCATTTTAGGGCCGAAAAAGTAAACAACTTTTAAATTGGAAAAAATTCACTGCGGTATAAGTAAATGAACAGGGTGGGGGAGGTGGTGTGTTCCAGTGTCGACATAACTCCTACTACTTATCCATTATTCTGATTATGTAACTTTTGCCACACTTTTTCGTTAGCTGCCTGGATCGGTGGAGTACGAATCAATGACCCCCTGGACAATCAGAGTAAGAAGTTATTCTGGGTGACAAGTGGACGACCAATCAGTTTTTCCAACCTCCCCTCTCTAACGGGGGAACTGTTAACAATTCGCCTAGTGCAAGTGGGAATTTTAACGCCTGAAGCCAAGCTCAGTGACAGCAATGCTAACGAAATGATGGGATTCTTTTGTGAATGCATGTGATATGTTTGGCTTATTGAGATATATATAATAATGATTTAAAATTCATTTTTTTAATACATAAGTTAAATGTGTTTTTTAAGCATTTCATTTACTTTTAATTCAAAACTATATAGAAATACGTTTTTATTATAAGTGTATGATTATAAATAAAAATACATGTAAATTATTATAACTTACTAGTTATATAATGTAACAGATTCATTGCGTAATAAACGTGTCATCCTATGAATGGTCTGATTTACATTTTTAATGGGGCATCAAACACAGATAAAAATTTCCTGTAAGTAAGTAAGTAATAATTAAAATTAAGAAAATGAATACAAAAATAATTATGCCTTATATTTTGAGGTTAAATCTAATCAAATGAATTAGTACATTTATACAGTTTTGCTGTTTAGATAAGAGAAGTGAAAGCAGGAGTATAAATCGAGAGATAATCAAATAAAAATGAATGACCTGAACTATAGAACAGAAAAATATAATGGATTCTTTTAAATAAAGTTAATATGTACAGAAATCTTTATTAAACACAAGTCAATAAAATTAAATATATATAATATGGCATTTAATTCTTATTAAGAGGCTACGAAAGAGTATCACCTTTTCTAAAAACAAATACGTCACTTTGAAAAGTCATATAAATATACGTAGTTATATTTAGTTGAGGCCCACAATAGTTTTATTTTACTGTTAGAATCAAAAAATGTTATTACGTTTTTTTGTATAATAATTAAACACTTTTTTTGTACTAAAAATTAGCTAGGTGATAAAAATGCACGTATAATTCAGTAAAAAATACTGTGGGCATTTTAATATTTATTTAATATTATTAAAAAAAATAATTAAGTGTAATAAGTAACTTCAAATATAATTTATCCGAAATGTATATATAAATTACATTTGAACTTATTTATGTATGGTTGATGTTTTTCTATTTTATAATAAACTATAATTATACTTTTGAATGCTTGATAAATACTTTACTTTACAGTATTATTTATATCTACACATTGAATGAAGCCTTGAAGTGATACAAAGCTGGTAACAAATTAATGATTTGAAGTAAATTATCCAAATATTGGTAAAAATATTCAATCTAGTCTATTCAACATTTTCTAACAAGTTGTTGTTTCAAATATAATATAAATATTATAACATGGTAAAAAATATATTCTTTAGTAAAATTAAATAAAATTCATTTTTAAAACGTTCTAAATATGATTATAATGTAGCTTTTTAGCTAAATAAGTAAACACATAATTTTTAATTTTACAATTAAATTTTTTCGACGAATATAAGGGATTCGATATTATTGTATGTGATAGTTTTAACGATTCGAGAGAAAGCCCGGTATTTTTGTTACCAAGCTCAACCAGGTACGAATCTTAGGTTCCCAAAGACCTCTACAAAGAACTCTAAAACAGAATGTTTTTTCATTTTATTTATTCAGGAATTTACCTTAGAACAGATTCTAAGATATTAAAAATGGGAAATTCAATCTGTTTTTATTGCGTTTTAAATGTGTCATTTGTTATACTCCACGACGCCAAAAATCAAGAGATATATATTTGCAAATATAACCCGGTTTACTATGACACCAAATATGAAATATGAATGTAAAAAGTATTTTTAGTAATCAAAAATGAGTATATCATGGTTGAATCATGAAATCTCTATAATTTATTGCCATAACTTTGTGAATGCATTATGTAAATATACCTCAATTACCTTTGTGAATACATTTAGTATTGTAAATATACCTGTGGCGTATCTCAATAACAAGACGTAGATCTAAACATTTTCGTTATTTATTAAATCTACAAGTCCTCTCTATTTATTATTCGTTGATTACATTTCTAAAAACGTATTTCTGAACAATTAAAACAAGTTACTAATATATGAGCTATACAACATTTAAAAAATATTAACGAAATACAGTAAATTAAAAAAAGTTTATTCTATTAAATAATTACACAATCTTGCATTATTGAGGGGTCATATGTACAGGGTGGCGCACATAGATATACCCGTTAACAATTTTTTTAAATAATCTATGAATTTTGGATTTTAAACTGATGTATCATTTAAATTTATCTATGGCAACTACTATCTATGAT
>JAUZND010000762.1:0-13922 GCA_034780555.1 Coelogynopora nodosa | reverse complement strand
GGGCCCCAAAAGTATCGAATGCGCCCCTTTTTTCGTGGGTCCCATTCGATATCTTTCGATACCGCATTCGACATTTTAAGTCGCATTCGATATTTATTATGGGGCCCTTTCGATAAATATAAATATATATATATATATATATATATATGTTTCTTAGAAGAGTTATAACAGTATGAACTCGACAAACACAGCTGTCTGCCAGGGAGAGATAAGGTACACTGCTGGGATTCGAACCCGCTACCTTCACACTCAATAATCAGCGCCTTAATCTCCTTAATATATATACAATGTAGAACCGGTTCCTTATTATATATATAATAATATTTTATAATTCCATATTTTATATTTTAATAATTTGAGAAAATATGGTAGATATTGGTTGAATATCGATTTTTAGCAGAATTTTCTAACTAATGTGTTGCCTTACTACGTTGTTCTATATAATTCTGCTTGTTCCCCATTTTCTGAACTTCAGTCAGAACGTCCATTCAGTTTCAATACATTAAAAATATTATCTAGAGTTGAATTTTCTTATTCTTAATTATCTAACTGTAGGTTAACAACAGCTGCCAGGGATCTATGGTTGTACGGAACTCTAGTTTTATTAATTAATTACATAGTGTATTATACATGTATATTAGAAATGCATTGCTTTAATAAACTGTAAACATTAAGATAATATATGTATTATCATATGAGTATAAATGGAATAGATAAAAACTCCTTTAACACTTAAAACATTAAAATGGGTAATAAGATATTAAAGTGAAACACTTTTAGAAATAACTTTAATTATAAATATAATGTTAGAAATAATTTTTGCTAAATATATTGGTTTATTTATTGATAATTATTTTGAAACTATAACAAATACATTGTATATAAATACAAAGATGTTATTGACCCCCCCCCCCCAGTGCCAGCCCTCATGGTTATAAATATATTCTATAATTACAAATAAGGATAATGAAATACCTTATTTTTTACCACAAATATGAGTTACATTTAGTAGAGTTTTTGACAAAGTAAACCCTGACATCTAAGTATAAATTGATTAACCAAATTATAAATAATGATATCTGCGGCGTAATCTGTTTTTCATTTCACACGACCGTAACGTAAATTAAACTTATTTTAATATTAAAAATGCCTGTAGGTACAAGACAAAAAGATTGCGCGATATAAACTAAACCATTATAGCCATACAGCCAACACAAATATATATAGCATAATTCTATACTCCAGCAGAAAATAATACGTTCACTAACTGTTTGTGGGGAAGAATTGAGATGACGCAGAGCTCTTTGATTGGTGTGGCTGAGTATTGGTGGAAATTCCTGCAAGTGTTCTGCCGTGCCGTCATGCTGCTTGGTTTAGCAATGCGACCAGCAAGAGGGATGCACAAACAAAGCAATACCCACAGAACACTGTCACCGCTGAAAACGTGTACAGCTTGTGTCTGTGACAGAACTTTCTGCTGACTCTCGTATGTGCTTTATTAAAGTTTAGGTATACGCCGTATAAAACATCGCAATTAGTCAAACGGAAGTCTTATTCGGTCTGTGCAATTTGTAGGATGAGAAAGCTGATAGATGATGGAAGTATTTATTTCAGGTTATATATACAGTAGATATTCTTACATCATTTAAACGGAACTAATTTATATTACTAAATGGACTTAATACAGATTATTTTACTATTGAGCTGGTTACTATCCCCCGTGTCACCCGTTTATGGGATTTTTGATGTTTCGAGTAAAGTCAGGAAGATTACCTTCGGTATTTTACTCCCCGAGCATGGTATTTATTCCAAGAACAAGTTCTTGCCAGCGGTTGACGTCGCCCTAGAAAAGGTACGCAAGACATTCCCCTCCTATTCAAAGGTCAAGCTGGACCACGTCTACAAGTCCACCAACAACTACTCGGTGGGCTCCCTGCACGCGGTGGACCTCTTCAACAGCTATCAGGCCAACGCCGTGCTGGGGCCGATCGACGACTTCACGGTGGCCAATGTAGTGCGCTTCAGCTCCGCGCGCTACAACATCCCCATTCTGACCCCGGGCGGGAAGGCCCGGGCCATGACCGATAAGAAGACGGAGTTCCGGCTGTTGACGCGCATTTTCATGCACTACGGCAATCTGCGCTGGGTGTTCGGTCAGACTCTGAGACACTTCAAATGGCGGCCGAAGAAGGACATAAAAAACATAGGAATATACCAGCTGAAGCTCTCCGACAAGGACTACAACGGCCTGTTTGTCGGAGAAGTGCTCAAGATGGAGCTGGAATCATTGAACTTCAAGTTTTACACTGTGGACTACAACTACGAGTATGAGTACACTGTTGACCAGGGGATAGACGACGTTCTGAAGGAATTGAAAGACAAGCTGAGGAGTAAGTTGCCTGGGTACCACCCTGCATGTCATGTGTATACAGTGTTGTATGAGAATGCTCATTCACGTGTGTGTTGATTGCTGGCTATGATAACTTGTCCATTCCCGAATTATAACTTATTTTTTTAATTGTTTATAGGCCCTATATAATGTATATATGACCGTATTGGTGATATTATTCTCAATACAAATATGTATACTTGTCTTTTTTGTCCATCCGCTTGTTAAAAGACAAGTTGTAGACATTTTTATTTGTCCGGTCGCTGATATATACTTACCTCTTGTTACTTACTTACCGTTATTTTGAGAACTGCAGGTAACTGTTATAGTGTTTCAAAACATGTCTCCACTTCACAAGATCTCAAAAAAGGTAACAATTCATAAAATAACTATTTAGTTGCTGCTAACTATAGAGTTGGCTGAATTGATTCAATCAACTGTTTCTTAACCATTTCTCTCAACAAAACGTTACAAGTACTTCAGTGTTGTGACAAAGACATTCCGTTCACATTAATTAAATCGTTTTATTGTAAGGCACCGCTACATATGTAAGGAAGAGAGAGAAAACATAATTCATTGTGAAAGTTAGATACAATTTTTAGCTGATTTGGGAATTGGGATGGCCGAGTGGTTAAGACGCTGGTTTGCGGATGCCGCGCGGATTATGAGCTGCTAAACTCATTGGTCTGTATGAATAAATTAATAAAAACTTTAAAAAACGGAGATTTTTAAACACAGACTAATATCGATCTTGAAGATGTTGGGAAATTGTTAGAAGATTATCCTTCTATTCCTTACAATATAGTTTCCAGTGTTGTGCGATATTTTGGCGACTATAAATGATACAGTAAAATTATCCAGATAATTATTTTATAAAAGATGTCGTGTCATTTTGTTTAGATTGTATCAACATTAATGACGTCATTAGTATCAACATTAATGACAACATGACTACCGTCTTCAGCTAATAAATGAAACATGATGTTTTAGATTAAATAAAAAAGTAAATGATTGTCTTAATTATTTGATATTAATTGGTACTGTGAGTAATAATATAAACCATAATTTTTCAATAAAAATTGATAGACACACATTTTTGCCATTCAATTTGTAGTAAGTATATACATATTATGTATTATAATTATATCATAAACGAATTATTTTATAAATAAAAGTGTTTTTAACCTACAAAAGCTTTCATTACATATCATTAAAAGAACGAATTTATTTTAAAAACACAATAAAATCAGAAATTGTAGACCTAATATTTTTATTGATTTACAAATGAACCACGTGTAAAAATGTCAGCTCATTTGAATTAATACTTTTGAAATGACAGCCTCTCAAAAATAAAAATAAATAGGTGTATTTTTTAACCGGCTATGAAATGTCATAAGAGTTATCCTATAAGAGTCTTAGAAAAAGTAAGATCTCTTGAGAGATTTATTAATAGAATTCTTAAAAGAAATTCTAAAAATGTCTTACGAATACTTTTTACAATAAGTTTTCTTCTATATCTAGGCCTATTGTTAAATCATGTTATAATTTGTAGCTAACAAAAGTTTGTACTGCGGGTGCACTCTTCTCCATATAATTTGGTGTGAGCTATTGTCTATTATAGTGTGTGAAAAAATACATTTTACGATTTATGGAATCCACATGAATCAGAATATGAACAGTATAAGTCTTCGGTGACATCTGCCTTCCAGTCACCCTATATAATCAATAAATCAATTAATATCTCGAATAATAAATATATCACCGCGGTTCACGTCTTACTACACTTCAAGCATTCAATAAAAATTGTATTGCAAAAGAGTGCACTGTTTAGATTCACTTAACATATAGACCAATACACAAAGAAATTGGAGCAAATAATGTTTTATCTCATAGGAGAACACTCTTTTAGGATATTCAAGATATTATATTTGAACAATTTCTCCAAGGCATGCTTATACGTTTAATTTAGAACATATTTTTTTAATAACTATTTATTTGTTTATTACGTATTTAAAATGAATGTAATATTATTGTATAAAAAGTAGCCTACCTATTATACCTAGAAGTTGTGGTCTAGTTTTGCTAAGCTTATAGTGTATAACAAGTCAGCTTATAAATATTTTGATATTATTAAAATAGTGGTATATTATAAATGTTCGTGAAATCTTCACAAGCCAGCCAGTTTTCATATACTATATATTCTTTATACAAAAGTTTATGCTTAATAAAATTGTTTATTGCTATAACTGTTATGGTACATAGTATATAGATGCGTTTTAGAATAACTTTTTTATTGTCACAACAAAAAATAAAGTTACTTTTGAGGTCACATAGTCATTCATGTAGATTTCTATTGAACATGTTCTTGAAAAAAAGACATTTTCATTATTTTTACAAAGCAAATGTCTCTTTTTTATCATATTTCATATACTTATTGCAATGTATGCAATGTTCATAATGCATTAAACTGTGGTACTACATTTTGCCCTAGAAATTATTATACAAAATAATAATACAAATTAATTAAAATAACATATGATTTTGCTCGAAAAATAATACAAATCACCTCCCTCAAAAATGAATAAATGATTATTATCCATGTAAGTTCGTATAGTTGTCCAACATTTGACGGATTCACTTATACTCTTCAAATGGGAGATCATTTTTAGCTTTAATTATAACAATGTCTATACGTTCTGATTCGTAGGTATAATGTATAACCAGCTGTTACAGACTGCAGGGTAATCTCACCCTTTTGTTTATAGAGATAACTTACGCTACATGTGTGCCCTGATTTCTCAGTTTATATATCTGTAGGATTTCTAGACAATATTGTTGCAAGGGAATTCGTATATTATATACCCGATATTGCTTTTTTGAAATCGTTTACCATGAAAGACTTAGCATGTACCATGATTACACAGGTGTTAGAAAACATGGAACCTTCCTCTATTCTGTTAGTATGTCTGCTATGTCTGCAGCTCACTTTTTGTTTTAATTAAAATATGTGCACAATGTGGAGTTGTTTATACATACAATACGGTATTTTCCCCATTCCAAAATGATTTTTCTGAAATTGGCTTTTGAAATGTTTGTGACAGTGTATCTAGAATCTGGTATACAGAGTATATTAGCTAACCAGTAAGACACAGTATAGTCCATTATAGGTGGTAATAATACCCATTAAAACTATTTTAATTAACTTTTTCAATTGAAGAAATATTTTTTTTCATTCAAACATTTTTACTGAATTCTCTGTTGACATAAACAAATATTTATCGAATTGAATTAAAAATATGATATATTACAATAACATGTTGAATGACCTTATAAGGAATGAAAAACATATCTTTTGTGTTACATATAATACTCTATATATTTTGAAACATTATTCTGCATGTAATCTACATTATCATTTTTTGTATTCAAATTAAGTTATATGTAAACTAGGGCCTATTAGGATAATAAACACATTTTTTCTATGAAAACTGTGAAATAATTACATATATTCGGGAAAATAAATATGCATATTTATATATTATATATATTATATAAATATGCAATTTAAATTAAAAGTTTTTTCAGAACCGGAACCTAGTTCTAAGAAAATATATTTAAAAAAACATTTTCTTTACGAAAAAAGGGCATTTTTATATGAAAACGAAATTTTTCATATTTTTTAATTCCTTTTTATGTACGAAAATATCATTTTTGAAAAACAATAATACTGAATAATATACAATAAACATATTATACATATATACAATAAAATAGTGAATTTTTGATAAACAGAAACCTAAAAATTTGCATTATGCGCATAAAACCACTAAATATCTGAATGGATTATATCATTATTATAAAACCACTAAATATAACAACTAAAAACAATGAAACCATAAACAGTGCTTTCATTAAATATTAATCAATAATTGTTAACTTATAAGTATAATATATATTTTTTCGTAATGTTACGTCTTACTAACTAACTAACCAACCATATTACAACAATTATCTTCTATGTTGTTTCACTTGACAATTTATTAAATCTTCAAATATGTGTAAAAAGCAATGTAAACCTCAAACACAAATCGGGTTAAGTTGTATTTTATATGATACATAATATCGTAAAAAGGTTACATTTATTTCTCAAATGTCCGCTGCGGAAATATTTGCGCACCAGCAGTGAATGGGACGTTGTTATAGATAGCCTGCAATATAACAATATGTATATCAGTTGCTATATGGCACTAATATGCCAGTCAAATTAGTTGTTGACCTAGAAAAAATAATGTATAGCTTAAAATTTGCATGAAACATTGGTACACGGACCGGAACAAAATAACCAAAATCTGCTAAAATCCGGTTTGAGTAATAAAAGTTATGGCTTTTTTTTTTAATTTTACATATTTGAAGAATACGAAAAATTCGATTTTTATTATTCAATTTTAGTGAAAAATTCACTTTTTGTAAGAAAATAAACATTTTAAATATATTTTTTTAATACTCTTGAATATAAAATTGTTTATAATTTAAATCGTCTCAGTGTTTTCTGTTTTCTACACATTATTAGTAAAATTAGATGCATAGATCGTAATATTTACTTACTAGGTTATAGATTTGAATATTAGTTCCTACTACCAAAACGGCTAAATAAGCAAAATTAATAATTGTTCAAATGTCTTTGGAAAGAAAACAATATTATAGTTTTCTATAATTTCGCTTGTAACATATTATAGAAAACCCCTATTGCATCAAAATTATATGCAACATTGTATTCAAAAGTGTGAAAAAATAAGATTAAAATGTTTATTTTCCTAACAATTTTCATTTTCAGTAAAATTGAGTCAAATCCATAGACAATTTCCTATTCTTTAACATATAAAATAGTAAAAATAGTCATTACTATTTTTGCCCAGAGGATTTCTGATATTTTTCCCATGTACTGATGTTTCATGCAAATTTTCAGATTTACACTATTTACAGTATAATTAATTTCACAAATATATCCAGATAAATATAAGCAGCTTATTCAACTGAATTAAATACATCCCCTCCCCCTCACGCACCCCATCAATTGTTTAGCAATGTTGTCAAAGCGCTATATAATATTATATAATATAACGAAATCATTTTATTAAAATACAGATAATAATCAACTGGTTAATATGAGACTATATAACCAACCACATGTATTGGTATACAAAAGAGACTCGATTTTAACTATATACATATTTATCAACCATCTTTTGTCAAAACAGGTCTGTCTATTATATTCACAATGTAAGTTTAATAATTGTTTGTATCTTAATCATTCCAATATCTTCCAATAATGAGTTAGTATATTAAGGCACAAGAACAACTTATAATACATTGACGTAGAGGTTGGTGGTATATGGTGTAGGCAATTAGACAGTTGGACAGACAATTAGTGCTGTCGAGCCGTATGAAGGGCGGATGGACAATACACGGACGTTTGCATATTTCTCTTCAGCTGCTGTACGCCATTGCATATTATATTAAAATAATGTAGATTATTCACTATAGTGAGTGTCTTTGCACTCACGTTGCAAAGTATAATAACATCTACACTTAATCTTCATCAGCTATATAATCAACGCTGGCGATATTGACGTATATACCTACGATTGAAAGAGCTCAAGCATTGATAGTTTATTTATTATTATGATCTCAATTCGCGCTCATATTGTGGCTTCTAAAGGACACTTTGATAATATAATTTATACTTTTCCCGCGTTGCACTATGGTTATATGTTGGCCAATAGGTTTGTCAGTTAATCAGACTATTAATATAGCCGTTCATCATTAATGACAGTACAAACAATTCATATATGCTAGGTGGCAATTTTACAATGAAAAAGACCGAGACTTTATGTCAAACCAATGCATAGTAATACATACCTATCATTCAATTAAAAGTATAAGTGTACATCGATAAAAAGAATGCATATATACGTAAATAAACTAAATGTATTGTTTATAGATGTTGCTGCTTTTTTATTACCTTCCCAAACAATTCGTCTACTCAGAAACCTACTCAGTCGACATTGTTTCCTTTTTATATTTACGAGTTATTATCGCTTACTATTCACACGTTATAGTTATTAAATACAATTTGTCTTGCAATTTATACCAATCAAATATATTTTTTTTAATACACCAGAGACGGAACATAATATCGTTTGGCTCAAAACTAGTTTGACAAAAGCTAATTAATAATTCTGATAACAAATCTATTTAGACAGATACTCACAACTGGGAATATCAATGTTCAGTTTCGCTAAAAAATCGATCGCGTCCTTCGACATGTGAGGACGTATCAAAATTAACTCAAAACCACCAACTGCAGCTTATCATGTGAAAGACAAAGCTGCCAAGTGTCTTCTGAAGTATAGGGTACTATACCTTCACTTATTACTGACACTACAGTGACCTTGGACCTCTGTGCTGAACTGAGTTCCAAAACTGCTGAACTACGGGCAAGTGCCGAGAGCGCAGAACCGCACTATCTTTCACCGTATCTCTCGCTCTTGAACACACAAGTCTTATCATTTCAATGGACAAATTGTTTTGAATAGTAATAAAAATAAGAATTAGTATTTCAATTAATGTCGTCATTTAGCTCGTATCGGCTTCTGCTATAACGTCTCTGAGACTCAGTTTTTCCCCCCTCTTTTTTTTCTGAAACCTTATCACATGCTTTTAAAAATACCGCAATCATCATCGGTTCTGATTAAACTTATCACTTGCAGGGCTGCACTTTCCATTAGTTTATTTTGTGAATATCCTTCCGTGTTATCAAACTTCTGATTTTTATACTTGGAAAAGAAACAACTGAATCATTCTGCTAGTTTGTCGTCATATAATGAAGATTTATGTGGGTCCCAAGAATGGTTGCTGTCGATTCCACGTGTGAAGGACAAACAATTCAGATAATTGGTGTCTATAAAGTTTGCTCCTCCACAAAAAGGCGTTAACTGACCAGATATTTGAGCAAGAACGCTTTCAAAATATACCTACTTCGACAGTCAAGTGTAAGTAATGTGGTGTTGGAAAATTATTACGAATCTTCATGTGCTTCTCTGGCTCCTGGGGTTCACGCTGGTGGTGTTGCCCACCGGAACCCAGTCGATTGTGACCTCGACTATGCTATCCCGGACACCCCTGAAGTCCGACTGTGGAGCCGACGACAACTCCAAGGGATCCTCTGGTGGCACTGTTTTGCTCTCCGGACTGGGGAGCTACCAATGCGGCCACTCCATTCCTAAGAACACTTACCGGATCGCGGTATTGATTCCCTTTGCTAACGACCCGTTTATCGATGGCGATTCCAGTAACAGCCCAAAGGTCAATATGGTTCTGTTTTGCAACATATCTCATGTACATATCATATTGATTTACTAATTCAGTTAAACTGCTTAAATGAGACGGATAAACGATAATTAATATTGATTGTGCTATATACCTATTATATCGCTTTGAAAGTTTAATTACTGGAGAGGAAGAAATCCACTGCGCAAACCTATTTAATGAAGAATTTTTATTTATCTACATCGCTATATATATTATCTTTTCTCTGATTATTATGGTGACTACCTTAAAGCGTTTAAATTTAAGAAAATTTTGTCCTAGAAGGCATTTAACGTTTTCTAATCATTATATTTTAATAATATAAACCAGTATACATGTTACATTGATCCGCCAATGATAACTACATCATATTTTGACGTTAGAAACAGAACCATGGACATCACCAAGAAATAATACACAATTCAAAGTTCAATGACCACATAAATAAATGTCTACGGCTAATATACCATATAAAGCAAAGCGAAAATATATTTAGTTATAGTTTATAGTTTTAGTATCTACTACAATAGTTGTGTGTTTGAGTTTTAATTACTTATTTATGAATTGTAACGGCAGAAAATGTAGCCGCGAAAAAAATATTGATATTGCTAATATGTTGCTTGATTTGACAATTCTCAAACAATTTTGTTTTAAAACTGAACGAAGTTCAACATTTCAGTTCATTGCGCAGAACCTACATAGCATAAACTTTCCAAGAAAAACATAATGGTTTTATAACATTTAGTTAAAAAGCGCAAAACTTCTCGCTGTCGTTTAAAGAAAATTCAATAATCTCACCTATAAACTGAGAAGCCAACCCCCTCAACCTAAGGTTTTTCCATCCTGACCAGATTCTTTGAAGTGAAAATTGGGATAACTCAACAGGATATAGGAACAACATAATATTCGGTATACCGCAGAGTCAACGAATCGATTTTATGCCATTTATTGCTGTGTTAACTCTGCATTGTACGCAATTTCTGTATGTTTTTGCTAACACTCAATATTGTTCATATTTAGGGGTTAGTGAGTTATTGAGACGTCCGCTTTGTGTATAATATGCAATGTGCAATACAGCTGAGGTTATGCTATAGGATCGGTTGAGACAGTTTTACGAGAGAGAAAAAAAGCTGTACCCCTTTTTTAAAATTTGTTTATACTCATGGAATAAAAATGTTATTAAAAATACTTTTAAAATAAGCTATGTATAAAAGCAGGCTTAGCGCTACAAATAACGTAGACACTATATAGAACGCCATTTATAATAACTACTTTTATAAAATATCTACATTTATACTATCAATGTAATTCAGAAAACATTTAAATAATTTATTTAACAACTTAAATTATGTCTAACTAAGATTGCCAGTATATTACTTAACAAATAAAATGATGTATTACTTAAATATTCACAACCTGCCTAATTCTTAATACACGTTCAATACCAAATATTTTTCTAGAATATATTCTAGAACTAAGTAACCTAATGCATAGCTCAAAATAAGCTAAAAAGAGGCTTTTTAGACGTTTTAAAAATTTGTTTACTGCATCAAAAAGTATTGAAAAAAGGATGCTCACTTACATCCTAATAAACATTATGCATTTAGTTTTGCTTCTGCTTGTACCTTTTATGAACATGATTTACCCACTTTACTGGCGTTCTAATAATTTATAAACTGACATATTCACATAAACCATTCAATTATTCCTCAAAGGATAATTAATCAGCAACACATTAAGTGTATGCAATTGGTATTTTATTGGTAGTACAAATGAATATCAATATGTACGCCAAAAAACAAAATCGACAGACCCTATTTCTGTCAGAATAGTTAATCCAGTTAGTTTAATCTCTCAGAAAAGTCTATTGAACACAGTGGGGCCCCAGCTCCAACAGTCACCCTCAATTTCCCCTCCTCACGGATCTGTTAGAGCGTTCTACTACCACACGGCTCCACTCATTTGACCTAATACTTATTTAATGAACGCTCACTTTATAATTATCATGATGGACACATTCCGTGGAATATGTTTCATGCAAGTGATGAAGCCAGTTACAACTCAATTGTAATAACCTGTAATAACCTGGCCCTGTCTGTGTCAGTGACATTGTTCGACTGGAGTTTCACTGTACTTCAATTGTACTTTGATGTCTTAGTAGTACGCGCGGCGAATTGAAACCTGTATTTTTTACTAAGATATTATCAGAACTTTGCAAGATTGTCAAGTCCTGTAGTTAATCCATAAACCAGGATTTCACTAAGATATTGATAATAAAAGGAGTTTTGATCTCTTGGTAAGACCTCTATGATTATAATTTTCTTGATTTCCTCCCGGTGAATTGAAACCTATATTTCTTTCTGAGTTCATAGATTTTGGAAATTAAAATAAGTTTTGCAATATCTTGGTATGATCTTGATAAGAAAGAAAAGACAGCCATATTCTTTTCAGATGTTATCAAAAAACACTTCAAATGTCTTTCAGAATCTTTAGCAGATTTTGGATCTTACTGGAAGGAATATACAAACCTTAGCAAATCTTGTAAAATCTTAGTAAGAAATCGTCATGTTTCGATTCACCGAGTAGTACGCAGACATAACGTTCAGCCAGTATGACACTGTTTCCTTAGTCCCAATCTTCGTCACAAAAAGTAGTCCCTCACCTGCCTGCGAGAGAGAGCGAAACCAACCAAAACACATATTCCACAATTCACTTCAGCCGCCGGTGCAGAAAGGTCGACCTCCCCCCACTCTGGCGACTGTCGTCGACATCGCGACCTCGAGAATCGAGAGTCTCCAGGCGGGCGGGCGTCTGCCCCACCTAGTAGGCCGGCACATTGAACTCGTATGGGCCGACACCCGCTGCGACCAGGAGGAGACGCTGGACACCATTTTCGGCCTGCTTCTGGACGATCCGGTCAACGGTCTCATAGGGCCCGTGTGTCCCTTCGGCCTGGTGTTGGCCAACATGATCATCAACGCCCGGTTCCAGCGTCCCATTGTCACCTACGGGGGTCTCAGCTACGCCTTTAACGAGATGAACTTTGTCCGACTCGGCGGCTCGTATACACAGCTTGGCCACTTCGTGGCGCAGATATTCTCCGAGTTCCACTGGCGGCCGCGTAACTACACGAATGTGGTCCTTCTGACCGATGCCAGGGAGCAGGAGAGGAAGGAGAACTACTTCATGCTGACAACAGTGATGAGCGTACTCAGGCATTACAAGTTCATTGTGTATGCAAAGACAATAGTCGGGGGCGAATCTCTGGAAGATATATCACGAATTACTCGAAGTAAGTCGGTACAGACACACACCGGAAGTAGCTGGGTAAGATCTGGGTTTTTCTTACCAGGTTCCTACCAAGATCTTGCAATTTCTAGATTGTCTAAGATATTATATTTACAAAATCCAAGTTTCATAATTCACCGGGTATACAATCAATCAGGCGAACAACGATTTTTTTTAAGGCAATGCAACTAGTACACTTGCTGTCGGGTGTAACTAGGCGCTTCACCGCTCTACTCTGCTCCTCTGCAGACCTTGCCAGCTGACATGGCGGCCGCTGCAGACATTGCCAGTCTGGTAGTCAAGGACGGCCTTGGCAACCACTCCCTAGTCTTCTTCTCGGCGCGTAACATTAGCACCCCACAGGCGGGTGTCACCAACACCCTGCGCTTCATATTCGACACGCCCGTGCACGCCTTCGTGGGACCCTCGAACACCTTCATCCTCAGCCGCGTCGTGGAGATTGCGGGGGGCCGCTTCCGCCGCCCCATTGTCACCTACAGCGGCTTCATCGACGGGTTCCGGAACAAGACCCTGTACCCGATGCTGACCAGGATACTGGGGCACTATGCCACGTTGAGCCACTTTTTCGTGAAAGTTGCGGACCACTTCGGCTGGCTGCAGCGGGCGGAGTTGAGGGGACATCGATTGATCGGGTTGTTTGCCGGGAATACGGCTGAGAGTGCCGATGAGAGCACCGTACTCGGCAGTGCCATTGTTAGGGAGTTGCGCATAATTCGGGCCTTTAGGGAGTTCTCGTTAAACGAGAACAATATTGAGAAGTATCTCAGATGGCTGTCAACTGCGTGTCGAAGTAAGTGTACAGTCACCAGTGTATATTCCACGACGGAGGGAGTGGGGGAGGGGGGGGAGGACTTTC
>JAUZND010000761.1:0-13923 GCA_034780555.1 Coelogynopora nodosa | reverse complement strand
GAAGAATACATCGAAAGTCGGCTCGGCTTATTTCTATTTTTGTTGTTTTTCCTTGTGTTAATAAGGGTCACCGTGTGTGTGCCTGAGTCAGTGACGCTAGAGGACACCTTCCTCTCTCTCTCTCTCTCTCTCTATCTCTCTCTCTCTCTCTCTCTCCAACACTCTCTCTTTCCATCTCTTTTCAACACTCTCTCTCCTACCTCCAGCTGTTCAAGTGGTCCTACCAGCACAAAGAGAAGCGGCTGATGGCCGGCTACCGCACCCCCTTCCTGGACCGCCTCTTGTTCGCCAAGATTCGTGGCATTCTGGGCGGCAGGGTTCGCTACATGCTCTGCGGTGGCGCTCCCCTCTCCCACGAGGCCCAACAGTTCGTCTACGTCTGCTTCTCCAAGATCGTGCAAGGGTGAGTCTTCTTCCACTCTGTCTGTCTTTTATCATCGATCCACTTTTGACTGGGCACCGTGGTGACGTAGTACAGAACTCTGAATGACGTCAGACATATAAGACGCTATGAGTCTTACTCCTGGATTTTTCATGAATCAAATCCAGAGGAACGTTTCGAGAATATTGAAATACCATTTTAGCTTTTTATTTTAAACGATGTTATTGCTCCTTAATAATTTGTTTGTCCCTAAAGGGTCCCTACGTATGGTCCCAAACAGTTTCTATTTTAACACTTTCAGTATCCGTTTTCTGATCCTGTAATCCAGAACAATATATTCGCTTACAATTACTTGTTGAAGAAAAGATTTTATTATGAAATAGTGACCGCTGCACAATGCTTGATATATCAAAACAAAAAGGTTCTCCTTGTTAACTACCGTTATATGATGACGTATCTCTGACTAATACACTTATTGACCAATAAGAGTAGAAGAGCACAATCAGCTGTGATAATGACGATGTGTGTGACAAAGAGTTTTGGTATCAACCTTTTAGGCTGACAGAAACTTTCCTCGCATACTTTATATTGATTTTTTATCAGGACTCTTAACTAATTATTATTTATCACTAATTGACCTCATTATTAAAAATACAACAAAAATGGTAACAATAGTGTTTCTATGTAGGGGTAGGACCCTATTTAACCCAACATGGGCCGCTGCGGCCCACTAGGTATGTTTGTTATCATTGTAATCGCATTTTCAAAATATGTATTTTATTGAAACTTCATGACTTTTACTGAAATTTTCCTGTGATTATTTTGATACCTCAGTCACTTATGAAAATACATCCTATATATATTTATTAGCGCATTTTTGAAAGCTTGTTTTTAGAATATCGACAATTGCAGCATTTTTTGTTAAATTAATTCCACTCTACTTCGATTATAGTATGTCAGCCAATTAAAGTCGAACAGTAATAATTTTGGTTCTTTCAATTTAGATGTTTTGTGACAAGTATTGATTATAATTTTACAAGTAGTTATGACAATGATACAACGACAATTTATAAATACATTCTTACAGCGAGGGTTTCATTTAGCTTCATATCTACATATTTTTAAATATATATATATATATAATTTTAAACATCTGTAGTTTGAATTCACATCGGTATATAGTATAGCAATTTTGTAGAGTACTTACAAACATTCATATCACTTATTGTGTTAAATTTCATGATCATACCTAATAATAGTAGTTTATAAAATATAACAAATAATGTGAAAGTGGGCCGCAGGGGCCCATGTTGGGAGTTAACGTTACTAAATAAGCTGGGTTAAATAGGGTTAATGAAAACAAAAAAATAATAGAGAACAGTAAAAGAGCATCACAATGCTTTTGTTTGGCCTGATTTTTGTAAATGCAACCTAATCATAAAGTTGTATGTCATTCAGAATTGCTGTTACAGTGTCAATGTTCTGTTATTAATATTTGGGGCTTTATAAACCAATGTTGTGTTTAATACAGAATCGCGTATTTCATTATTGACTGCAGAATGAAGAATGATGACTCATTGAACATATGAAACAACATTCTATTTTGACCCTTAAGTTAATATTTTATTGTTTGAATAGGAAAATAATTAACTATGTTCATGATTATAGATTGTGTGTCAAACCAACACATTGAAGAATGACTTTACCATGGAAACATATGAGAACAAAAAACACCACCATACACAATTCATTGTACATCCTGTATGTATTCATTTTTATCCACCAGTTGAAAGCAATTTATTTAAACCCTTTGTTGTCTTATTGATTCAAATAAGATTCATCAAAATAAGATTCATCAAATTGATTAAAATAAGACAACAACATAATAAATACACAATATATATATATATATGAATTCATAAAATACATGTATCAAAGATTAATTGCAGATTGAAAGCAACTGATAATAAAAGGTAGTATTAAATAAATGAAACAATAATAATTTCTGAATACAGCAGACTAATAAAAGATATAAAATGGCAGTTTTATTATTTTATATAAGTAGTATAGGAAGAGTGGATTCGACCGCATCACTTGACCTTTGACTATGCTACTTGACCTTTGACCACCCCCCCCTACCCCCATTAAAAACGCCACAATCTTTAATTGGGTATATCTTTTTAGGGTAATAACCTAGGACAACAAAATTTGGTATGATGACTCTCAAATATAAGATATATATTTTTATACTACTTACAAACATTTGTAAGTAATATATATAAACCTAAAATTGTAATCAGTGTCTAATTACATTATGTTATTATTTAATTATAAATATTGTTTTTAGAATGTTTTTTAATTTTGTATGAAAAATGACGTCATCCATGACATCATTTTTTAGCCCATACCTTTTGATGTTTACAACATATGACAACTAAACTTGGTATTATGACTCACCAACATAAGCCAAATCTTTTATACTACTTTTTATGTAATTAGTATACATTTTTTCTTATACTAAAATAAAATTTAATTGATAAACATTCAGAATAGCTATGAGCTAGCGTCAGTTTTTCTAAAAATCGGTTGAACTTTAACGAAGTTTTAGTGATTTACAGCTGATTAAATCAATTTTTTTATTGTAGTACAATGAAATTAAAAAGATGGACTAACAGAATAGCTATGAGTCAATTTTTATTTTAAAAAATCGGTTGAAATTTGACAGAGTTGTAGATATTTTAACGTTGTGATGTATTATAGTCATATATTGCACAACGATTTCAATGAGGATTTTGACATTCACTCAGATTGACTTTGCCACTTACAGATTGATCTCCCTCACCTTAAGTATAAATAGAGAATCTTTTACAGATACATTTCATTCTGCTTCCAGCTCTCGACACGAACGGTTGTATTTGAAATCGCTTTCTCTGGATATTATATATAACTTTACTCATGATGTCCAACATCGTGATGGATGCTGCGAACATTACAAACAGTTTCAAAAAAGACAACCACATATCGACAGCGGTGAGAAGGGCTACGCATTGAGGCAATACTTGCATATTGACGATGTTTAAATGAATGGCTTACTTAGAGTGATATGCAGTGTTTACAAAGATAACAGATATAGGGAGAAGAGAGCATTTTACCGACATAATGTTTGAATGACTCGGCTATATAAGGAGAGAACAGCAGTGTATTATCGAATCTTGACCCATACTTAAAACAAGCGATACAATCAAATCATCCCGGCAAAGCATTATCACACCTCCTCGAAGTGCCCGAAGAGCGAAAGACTAAAATATCCAAGATTTTGCTAATCTCAGAATACAACAATTATTGAAATACGTGGATGTGCATATATAAATGTAATTATTACTGACATTTGTACGCTTACTTTCCTACTCTGTCTACTGCTGTATAATATTGTTCAAAATAATAATAATAATAAACGGCATTCTATCTCATTAATAATGTGTACTTCAATTATTCAAAATATGGGAATTAGTTTTATGAATTTATAAGTTGGTGAAAGTTCACTTATCTGCCCAATCGGAATTAATTAAGACAATTAAAACGAAACAGATAGTGTAAGAGACCTTATAAAATTAAACATATATAAATGAACCATGTTGTAGACCATCGAAATTATTATAAAACACATATATAATGATAACATTTAATGATTTATATGACTAACTGGAATTAATTAATACAATATAGAAAGAAACAGACGATGAAAGAGACCACCTAAAATTTAAAAAACTAGATTAAATGATTTGTGTAAAACGACATATTAAAATATAACATTTAAAATATTATCCAAATTATACGTTTTGTATAACAAAATGGTATCACAAAAGGACATTCTAAACCAAAATTAATAAGATAAATTATACCTAACATGTAAGAAAATATAACATGTATTGTAAATGGACCACGTAGTAGACCATCGAAATTGACACATCTAATAATAAAAAGTATCCATTATATTAAAGTACATATTCATATCAACCTTTATATAATGAAGTACTACTGTGTAACTTTAATTTTAAAAAAACTTTATTGTTTTGAAACAAAAATATTTCGGTCCATTTAGTCGGAATTCTCATCGAAATAAATATGCAAGAAGCAAAATCAAGCTTAGTGAACGTCAGAAACCTCATTGAAATCAATGTGTAATATGTGACCATAATACATCATAATGGTAAAATGTCTCCAACTTTGTCAAATTTCAACCGATTTAAAAAAAACAAGCACTAACTGATTGCTATTCTGTTATCTATCTTTCAAAAAATTTACACTAGCTTATATCTATTCTGAATATCTATCTAATTGAAGTTTATTTTACTATATAAAAAATGTATTAAAAAATATATACATACTAATTACAAAAAAAGTAGTATAAAACATTTAGTTTATGTTGGTGAGTCATCATTCCAAGTTTGGCTGTCATAAGTTGTAAACATAAAAAGTTATAGGCTAAAAACAAAATTACGTCACAAATGATGTCGTCTTTCATCCAAAATTTAAAAACGTTCTAAAACAAACATTTATAATTAAATAATAAGATTAAATGTAATTAGACACTAATCAAAAATTCTAAGATTATTTAATACTTACAAATATTTGTAAGTAGTATATAAATATTTATAAGTAGTATAAAATATTTTAAAAAATTTAATTGTGAGTCATCATACCAACTTTGGTTGAAAGAT
The DNA here is from genome assembly GCA_034780555.1 of Coelogynopora nodosa. NCBI lineage: Eukaryota > Metazoa > Platyhelminthes > Proseriata > Coelogynoporidae > Coelogynopora > Coelogynopora nodosa. The sequence continues at coordinate 8,820 of JAUZND010000761.1, read as the reverse complement.
TTGAAAGATTTTGGCGTATTTATAATTCGGATTATAAAAAAATGGGATAGGGTGGGTGGGTGTTAAAAGTCAAGTATCATGGTCAAAGGTCAAGTGATGCGGTCGAATCCACTCTTCCTATACTACTTATTAAATCAAAATACGTACTATATAACAGTACAAGTAATATAAATTATTTAGAGAATTATAATAAAATAGAAAGTAACTACACTACATAATCAAAAAAAGCTTTGGTTTACCTGAAGATTTACTTGATTTTTTACATTCCAAATATAAAATAATGGCAAGATTATATATTACTTTTTTTATTTAATTATAAATGCAAGCATGAATATTATAAAATATAAAATACAAATAAAAAACTTACATTGATGTAATTATCAGTAGTTTGGCACACGTAAAAAATGGTCAATTTTGTGTTTTGCAACAAATATGTTCTCTATACCAGTGTGCATACATGAGAATGTTGTTATCTTCATATTTTTCAATTGGCAGTACTTTTAAGCTTTCAACTCAAAAGGATGGCCACTATTTAACCATGAAAAATTAATACATGACAGACAAAATTCATGCACATATGTTAAATGTATTATCATTACAGTAGTTTATTTATATTTAATGATTACCAAGGGTCAAAACTTGACAACTGGTTAAAGGCAAAAAATTGAATACATACTTTTCAATAAGTCTATTTACACTGAATAGATTAACACTACAAAATTAAAGTTTTAATTAAAATGCAAATAGTCTGAAATTACACAAAAAAAATAAAAGGACTTGCCCATTGTGCTTGGTGAGAACTGAGATTAATACATTACCACCTAACATTCTTTAGCATTGCATTACACAAAATGTCACCAGCTGCTACACAAATGCTACAATGTCTGGGAGTCTGCAGAATTGCTGGATGAAAAGACTGTATTACTGGCAGATAAAAAAAAGACTTGGAAGCAGATGTATTTGGCAGCTTTTCCATTAGCTCAACATAGTGTGAGACATTTTAAATTGATCTCTTTATAATTTAATAACAATGTCAAAGTATACAGCATTCATAAGTAAACATTAAAGAATCAATATTTATATGTTGCAGGTAAAAATTTGTCCTTAATTCACTTTAAATCCTGAAATTCACACCTTACAATCAACACTTTATTAAATATCAAAATGTAGCTTGATTGATTCTATTGCATACCTTTTTTGCTAGACTCAAAATTTTGCTTTTATCACCAATATATGACATCACCAACTATCTCACTATATTCACATTTGTTGTATTCACTGAATAAATATTTCACTATATTCACATTTATTGTATTCCCTGAATAACTATTTCACTACATTTCTATTCATTGTATTCACTGCATAACTATTTTACTATATTCACTGCATAGCTATTTTAATATATTCACATTTTTTGTATTCACTGTTCACATAACTATTTCAATATATTCACATTTGTTTATTTACTAAATAACTTCATCTTTGTTGAATTCAATGTGTGCATAACTATTTCAATATATACACATTCAGTGTAATTATGATCTTGACCATATTTAAAAATTCAATTTTATATTTAAATTTGAAAATTATAACTTTTTAAAATTATATTTGTTCTCTAGATGAATCTGGAAATAAACACATTTATATAGTAAAGTACCTATCTAAATATTGATGATAAAACAAACAAAAATTTAAAAAGGTATATATAACAGAATTGCTCAAGCTTCATTTTGATACATAATTAGAATTGTACATTTACAAAATTTTTTGTTATAATAAAATAATTAACTTTAAGATGACTTAAACTATTAGTTTCATTAATTTTTATGATGTAAATTAATTATACAAAAGTCAATTCATTTTAGTATAATTATTTACAGGTTGTAATGTTTTTAAAAGAAATTAAAAGCTATATAAATTTGTATATAACTCATTGGTAAAATTCATTAATGAATTAATTATTATTAAGATGATTTATTATAAAATTATAATAGACTGTTTAGCAATGCACATTGATTAAACATGTTTGTTTAAAAATTGGCAAAACAAATTAGGTAGTATATATTTCATTAAACAGACTAGCCATTATTTAAATATGTTTAATTGTTTATGATCTATAATAGCATATTTGATCAAACATATTTACACAAAACATTAAATCATGTTTACTCACCCTTTTATAATTATAAACATACATAAAACTATAAATATATGATTTAACTCTTTTTTCTCTAACTATCTCAGATTTCACTAACTAAGTACTAACACAAACTAAACCCGAAAGGATCATTTTAAGCACCTGCTTCATGACATAATTCATGACATCATTCTTCTGAAATGAGCATATTTTTTGCTTCTGATGAAACAAAAAATATTTTAAAAGAATTTAATACTATATACTAGGCTAGGGGACCAAGACAACAATTTAAAATTTGTAATATATACTGATTGATAATGGTAATGTTTACTCACCCTTTTATAATAATATTAATATAAACATACATAAAACCAGGCCATACTCATAAGTGAAAACCAATGCCAATTCCATAAAAAGTGATGTCTATATGCTAATTACTTAAATAAAACCTGATTCTGATTCCAAAATCTTATGCTAATTTGCCAAGTAACTGAAATTAACCTGATGCAAATACTGAATAATCCAATGGCAACTCCTTAAAAACTGATGCTAATGCCTTGTACCTAAAATAAACCAGATGCCAATTCCAATAAATTTATTTTATGCATCTGTTACTTCCAACTGCTTAAAAATAACTTCAATGATATAATTCTGACAAACAGATTCATGGCTATAAAAAAAACCAATTCCAATTCTATAAAACCTGATGCCTGCAAAACACTTTAACTAAACCTGATTCTAATTTTTTTAAATAATGCCTATGGTATGGCTATGCTATGCTGCACTTACCAAAAAAAAATCTGATTTTAAAAAACAGAATACTATAGGCATCAGTTTTTTGGAATCAAAATGTTTTTTGGCATCAGAACTGGGTTTTAAATAAAATATGATGCCAATTCCATAAAAAAACTGATGCTGATGCCAAGTACCTAAAATAAACCTGATTCTGATGCCAAAATTAAAAACGTACAATGACAATGTCATTGTTAATGTTATAACTTATAATACTTCTAGTTCTGGCAGCCATCAAAATAACTACAATTTTATAATTCTAGCAAACAGAATTATACTCACTGAAAATACTTATAGACTATAGTATATACTTATATCACTTACACATATATTAATATTCAATGAAAATTTAACACAAATATTATAATTATATTATAAAAATTTAGTTTTCCAAGTAAATTATATTTAATTATAAAAGTTGCTGGAATTTTTATTTTGACTGCATGGCCATGAAATATAACAACTATAGTGACAATCACATTAAATTTCATGATAGTGTCTATAAAATTGATTGGAACCATCAATCAGGCAAAATCAGCTCACCAGATAGAAAGAAAAGAGATAAATCAGAAATAATAAAATATAAATCAAAAGAAAGGGTAACTATATAAAAAAGAAAACCGAGAAAAAGATTCACAACAGCCAAAGGAGAGGAAATATTAAAACTGAAAATCACCAATACCAAAAGTAAAAGAAAATGAAGGAATTCCACCAAGTTATACTTGTAATAATTAATCTTTGGCTTATTGTAATTTGTTATTTCTTTCATGAACAAATTTGTTGTTTTTGTTACTTTAGTAAAACATTTCGATTATCGAAATTAGGAGTTACACGAGTATTATCAGTATTTATTAGTGTTTCCTGCCGAAGAAAAATTAGAAAAAAATTAAAATATCATTTACTGTGTGGTTCAGCAAAATGTATATAGTTTTAATTTTCAAAAAAATGTTCAACAATTTACATCATTATACGCAAATCTTATGAAAATACTTTAATAATATATATATATATATATATATATATCACATTATTACATTGAATTATTTTATATATATCTACATATCTGCACATAATAAAATTATATATTTTTTTAAAAATTCAAATGAATCTTTCAATTTTTTTAAATGTCATTCAAAACAGGCCTACAGTTTTCATGTCCGTTCTACATGACATGAATTTCACATCAATTGGATGTAGAATTTGAATGTAGAAACACAATATAATATGTTGTATAACCTATTTCTATTGATTATGCAAATAAGTTTACTTCATACTGTTCTACAATTTGTTATACATTGAACACAATTTTCAAACAATTTGTTGAAATTATTGCGATTGGCACTAATACTGCATGCTAACATTATTGACAGCATATCATTATATAAGTCACACACTAACATTTTCTATAGAAAATACTAACAAAGGAAAAAGAGGAAAACATTTATTAACATGTATGTATGTAATCTTAATTCATAACGAAATAGAATTTGTTTTTAATATTATAATTTACGAACCAAATTATTTATATACAGTTATTTCGATTTATTGAGTTAGTCTTTCTAAATCTAAATTGATATCAAGATATTTCTAATATTGTAAATAATTATATGACTTTAAATACACAGTTAACTAACTCAAATAATTTAGTATTTAGTAAAAAAAGGCTAAATATCGAATTGCTATTGTAACATTTTTAAAGATTGTCGATTCCATAGTATTTTATAATACGATGTATTAGGCCTACTTAAGCAAGAGAACCCCTCACAATATATTTTAATAGAATAAAAAATATTTAGGAACTGGGTATCAAATACAATTAGACTTTGGAATACTAAATTTCTAGATCAAATTTGAATTGAATATTTATTATGTGATGTTGTCATATTTTAAAGTTTTTATACTGATTTTGAGTTGATATCTCGCATGTTTTAATTAGTACTTACCAATACATGAAAACTAGATAAATAAAAACATTTTAGCTGTAGTAAAATCGAAATTTTGAATATATAAAATATGGTATCAGATAATAATTTGATTAACTAAATTTGCAAATTTCAATTAAAAATCTATTATTTTAAAATATAGTGCAAAAATGTTTAAATTGCTGAATGTTACCATAGTGAAAGTTGGGCATGTATTAAAATATGTTTTCATTGGTGAACAAATTTAGTGTTGCTATTTTATATGTTTAAATGTTTTTATATCGAAATTAGGAGTTCATATTGTGAGTTAATTGGAGTGTCTTCGCTTTTACGGGTCTCAATTATAATGTTTTGTGAGACCATTTGATTTTCGATGTATATGGTGACCTCAGTTTATTCTTAAATATAATATATAATGCTTTTGTGAATATAGTTTAATTCTTACTGATTTTAGACTTTATAATAGTTTAAATGATTAATACAAAAATCTATATTAATAATGTTTAATTAATATACTTTTTATATTATTATCGTATTAATGAAATATTTTATAATTAATTATTAATTAATTATATATCATTAAAAAATAAATATTCAGTAAAAGTTTAAATATTTTTACACTTATACTTATAAGATTGGATAAAAATTTATTTTATTATAATTTTTTTAACATTTACGTTCTTTAAACTGACATTAATTGTTTATCTTAGCTACTTGTTTCATTACTGACCTTGAAAAATAATTTTTATTCCTCCTGTTTTTCCTCCCAATTTTCCTCTGCCTAAATACTATAACTTTAGTGAACGAAAACATTATTTCTGATATTTTAGGTGCTTGTTTTTTTAAAGCATAAATTATCTTCATTACTTGACGCTGTATTCATTTTATACCTTCTAATCACGCATCACGTGGAAAGATTATTTGAAAAACATTAATTCTGTTATAAAACATATGCATTTTTTTAATATCGAAGGAAATTTGTGTTCCATTGTGGTGAAAAGTGTCCATTCTAATCGAGAGATTAGCCGCTTCTCGATATTATATCTGTTATTTTATATGTTGACGTGATTAAAAAATATCTTATTTCGCACATCTAATCACATCGCATATGAAAGACGCATATATGTACAGGGTGTCTCAAAATATACGCATAATAGATACGCTCCTCGAGTTATAGTGTGGTGTGCGATTTATGATAACCGGCTTATAATATTATGCGTATATTTTGAGACACTCTGTACTTTACAGTATGTTACAAAACGACAAGGTTTCTGGTTTTTAGGATTGTTTCAAAAACCACAGCAACACATGTGAACTCGAAGAACATACTGATGAATAAATGTTTGTGTTAAATTCATATAAGGATTAACTAACTAACGAAAAGATGACATTTAAACGGTTTCAGATATTTAAATGTTTAATATATATATTTTTTTAATTAATTGAAAATTGATCATGAAAATTTAAAAATATTCAAATTTTATTTTAAAATAGGTTTAATGCTTATAATACATCACAAAAATGCATTAATACGGTTAAACTAATATATAGTAAACACATTTAATACCGACTTAAAATTACTGAGTAATATAGATAATATAAAAAATAAAAATCAGATTATTTGGTTATGTTCAGTAATATGGTGGGGGAGAAGGTTTTTTATTAAACATATTATGTGTTTAGTGAAAGCGCATGCGTTTAGTGATAAGCACATGCTTTTAGTGGTAAACGCCTGCGTAAACCTCAGGAGTCGGCCTTTACTCTTGATTATCTGAATAAAATATTTATATTATTCTATAATTTGTTATACGTTGTTTACAATTTTTTTTAAATAACAACGCAAGTGAATATTGTTTAACAATTATTTTAAAATTATTTTGATATATTTAAATTTCAATATCAGTCCGTTGTGTTGTAATACATCGTAATACATTTGTACAAAAATTAGTATTTTAGCATTCTCTAATGCGATTTAAAATAATTAGACAGTTTTATAAAATGTTTTTTTCAATACATATTTTCCCTCTACAAAAAGTTTATATTTTACAAGTTTCAAATAAAATTATCGGCTAAGTTGAGCTTTCTGTATTATATGACACCATTTTACATGTTCAAACTTCAAAGGTCAAGCAGTAAAATTTTGTACATAAACATTATATTTGATAATTGCCAACTACTGAACCTTTATTTTTGTAGTCTACTAATGTGTAGTATTCTTTATGTAGTACAAAGATTGCAAAAATAAAATGTTCTGTAATCTTTTACATTGCGCAGGTTCAATGTGCTTCCCATTCTTTGATGGGATCGCTTGCTGGCCGCCAACAAAAGCCAACTCTTCTGTTAGTTTGTCCTGCAAAAGTTTGCGTAAGTATAACCAAACCCCACATTGTCGTTGAAATACAATTAATAAATTAGTATTTGTATATTCTATTAGTGCAGCTTTTTATCATTCATTCTTTTATTATAACATTTTTTATTGTAAACATTTAATGTCAAATCTAGTAGAATAGTTAAAAATTCCATAAATCCATTTCAAGCATGGCACAAGGCCCCAAAATTGGGCCAAATACGTGTCTGAAATTATATTATATCTTTAGCTTTTGCAGTGAATGGTGAACTGGTTTGTCCACTGATTTATTACATAAACCATACATGCTGCGAATAATAACTACAATACATATTGTGATGACATCTGTCATTTATTACGTCAATAAAATCATTCATTTCTGGATAGATTATTCTGAAACTAAATGTTCAATTATTATCTTGTATTATATATATTGTTCGCACATACAAAAATCCATAAAGAATAATTTTCAAGAACGTAAAACCTTTTTTGCTTTATTAAAGTGAAACATACTAGGGCATATACAATAGGATTATAATAACGTTTGCAGACATAATTCATTGCATATATTTTGAGGTGAAAATTTATTTTAAAATAGTTGTTTAATATTATGGAAAAATGGATCATTAAATTTGTGAAAGTCACCATCACCATCATCTCTAATTGAGTTTGTATTAAAATTGTTTGATAATTTGTATAAGGTTTGTAAAATTGTTGTTTGACCCATAAATCTATTTTGTTGAAAGGATTATTTTTTTTTTTAATATTTATACTTATATATTTTATATATGTAATTAATTATTATTTAGTCCGGATAATATAGAATTTTTGATTGCGATCATACTTCGAATGATCTGTTATTGTCCACATCAATATAATTGTCAATTTTCGACCGTGTAGCTTAGAAAAAAATACCTGGACATCGTAACAAATAAAAGTGAATACAAAATAATAAATATTTATTTGCTTTTACTTTTTCAGCCTATTTCGAGGAGAACCAAAATGTGTCTAGAGAATGCGCCGCGGATGGAACGTGGACAACCCGGGCAGTCACTAATTACAGCCGTTGTTTTCTTGTAAGATATTATTCAAATGAGTCAAAAGAGTCAAAAGGTCAACTGGAACAGTGTATAATAATTTCTCTCAATTGTAGCAGCCCGGGTGTTTTTACATAATGGAATCTTTGTGGGGGTAGGAATATAGCTTGAGATACGTTTCACATTTTACACAGGTTCACATTGTATATTATGTAATACTGTATTTTATTTCTATTGCGAACATTATCATGATGAACAAAATGAACGAATTCTTTATTAAAAGAACTTAAAATTATTATTCTGGAGCAAAATTTAGTGTCGAACGAAGAGCATTTTTATAGCTAACTGACTTGTTAATATAGAAGTAGACTTAATTTGTGTTTTTATTGAGATATAAAAAGTCAGTCGAAAATCATTTATAATTCATAAGGGATTAATTTAAATGGTATCTTCATGCTGCATAAGAGAGGGGACGAACATATCATAATAAATAACAGAACATGCATTCTATATACACCCCTGGCCAAAAGTTTAAGGACACCTATTAAAAAACATATATTTGTAAAAAATAATTTATTACATCCA
>JAUZND010000760.1:0-13924 GCA_034780555.1 Coelogynopora nodosa | reverse complement strand
AAAACTTAATTTATTTGGGGGGAAAAATGGGCATACCCCCCCCACCACCACGTACGACGGGTTAATAAATGTTGATTATTGAAAGTAGAGAGATGATTTTAAATCAGTATATTTATTGTTTTCATGACAGTGGAGCTTTTACAAACCCAAATCACTACTCTTAGAATGTTTATATATTCTTCCCAATTCATTCAGTTTGTTACTGAAACTCGTGATTTGCAGTTTTGTGCTGTTTAACTCACGTATTTTATTTACAACTTGAAACCCAATTTAAATACATCCATATAATCTAAATGGTCTTTGGAGATCTTTCAGGGTTTCAAAAGCTCCAAAGAAAACGATAAAATACCAATTTTTAATTATAATCTCTGTACCTTTTGTAATGTTTTGTCAGTTTCAAATCACGAACAGCTTATATCTGACGCAGTGATGTGATTGATCCTAATATTTGAGGGAAATGAACTCTCCTCTAGTTATTATTATTTGTTTTATAAATATCAATTATAACTATTACATAGTTTAAATTACAGTAATATATAGTTTAAATTTCTTTTTTTTCAATTTTGGTTTTGTAGGTAACAATTAAAAAACTATTTATTCCAAGGTGGAATTTATTTCACATTTAAGTTTACAACTGGTTTTTATTTATATAAATTTCTTCCATTCTTTTAAACCTATCTCAATATAATCCTACTACATCTAGGTGAAATAGCTGCACATTCTAGATAGCCTCACAAACACCAGTATATCGTCAATAAACTAAATTGAATTTATGTAATTCTTCGATTGCTTACTTTTTTTAATGACGTATAGCTCCCAGCAACAAATTAACCAATAATGAACAAATACATGTTTCTGATGAATACATAAACTATTCATTATGTAATATGTCATTAAAAATAATAAAATGAAATCAATTAAACTAAATTATTAAAAACTATATCACAATTTAAATGAAAGAAACCGCCAATCTTTATTTGAAAAATATGCCTGTTTTTTTTAGAAAAATTATAAATAAAATTCCGATTCGACATACGTCACAGTTGAAACAGACTAGTGGTTTTTTTATTTCCTTTGGAAAACATATATTATTATTTACATCTAATAATATAAATATAATGTCAAAAAATTATTTAAACGTGACTTATAGTTATCCCTCCATTATTGTTAGTCTCCATATTTAAAATTTAAATGAGTTTTTACTGAGCTTCCGCCATTTCACAAATTAAGGAGAGGCTGCACAGACAACATCTATAGGTACGTGTCACATGGTTACTGAACGCCACATATTTCATTCTGTTCATTTCTATTCCATTCTATTTCATCCAGTTCTGTACATGATCAACTTTTTTATATGAATTATGTAACCTTTGGAGATTTCATGTCTATTCTGTAACGCCACAAGGGTAAATCTTATCATTGGCGAAATAGTTTACCTTTTAGGTATAATACCTAAAACGTGATTTTGACATCGGTGATTTGCAAAGTTGAACTTGTTAACTTATAGTCAAATGTGCAGTGCAAGTTTCCATAATCTGCAACGTTATTAATAATTTATGTCAATTATGAGCACACACATGGAAATATTATATTCAGTCATGTTCTAGGCTGGACGACAAAAACAAAAGAAGTGCATATTTCTATCAATATAACATCAAGTCGAAACGTGGCATTATAAATTGCGAATATTTCTGATCAGACTCAAAATTCAAATACTTACTGCGATCTGAATTTTTTGACATTGGTACACGGATTACCACATAGTTAATATATATTTTTGAGTTATGGGAACGTTAATATACGTATTTTAAGATGTATATTTTTCGGATATTAAAAGACAAAAATGACATAATCCTGCCACATTAACAATCTTTTATTTAAAGTATTTATTCAGACAAAATGATAGAGTACGAAAAACAAAATACGCTTATATTTTGATGGTATATTTTTCATGGTTTCGTAAGGGTTGGCTTAATTGTAATACGTAAGAACAAACATTTTCGCCAGGCTACAGTTCAGAATGGGAATGACCTATTTACGTTAGAAACCCACACAGCATAAGAAATCATCGGACAAAGTGACTAATTTTCTAATTTGTTTTAAAGAAGTAATGCTCTCTATATAATAATCAACTGAAAATTAAAATCATGAAGCAGTAGAATTACATTTTTCAACAATTTTCGCTTAAAAATAATAGATATAAATAAGACATTTATCGCCACAGTTGCATTAATATGCGCAAATTATATATAGATATATGCGCAAATGTATATATATATGTCACCAATAATGCTATAAGCAAGCCGTCACCATAACTAACAAATCTATCCAAGCTATCAACATCAAATCATACATCTTCTACAATAATTAGAGGTATAAGTGTAATGCAATAAATGATTAATTAATTAATTTCTACTAAACACATTAATATTAATTATAATCAGATTGATTTTAAGGCCAATTTCAGAATAATATAAACGAAAAAGAAACGATATTTGAGTACAGTATTTTATTTGCATATATAAAAGAAGTAAAAAGAACAGGTTGGTTGCTCTTATGTCTAAGATTTATAGTCCATAATTATAGGTTATACACAAAGAGTCAGTCATGCATAAACAAAAGATAAAGAAGAGTGAAGATAGAGAGAGACAGTAAAAGAGAATCAAGGAATCCACCAAACAGACAGAGAACATTTTAATAATTGATAGCATTTCAGAGATCAAAAACATAACATGAAAAAATGGACTGTAACATCATTTCAGAATAAAACTCCTAATTTAATCACCTCAAACAGGAAAACCGATAGGGATAAAAAACGAATCACTAGCATCATTTTTCAATTAGAGAGACCAGCTCAGAGTTGTGCAAAAATCTATAATCAATTGCATACCTATACTGTTTCACAATGGGTCGGAGGCTAGATAGAATCAGGCTCATTCTTATAATTTAGTACAACAAATAGGCAGATCAACTATACTCCAGTATTCTGTAGGGAATGCGAGGGGTGGCTTCATTCCTAGACACACATGTGGGACAGGACAGTCGCGAATGATATAATAAACATGACTCAAAAGAAATGAACAACAAGAGTAGTAAATCTGTTTCACTGAGAGAGGAATAAGATAAAACCAAACTGAGATATTCGTGTGAAGACAGTTGGATAATAACAAATAATACAGATAAATATAGATAGATATATATATCTGGCAGCAAAGTTGTGTCCATGTAAAAGGTAAGATAACATCGTAGATACATGTAAAAATACTTCAATACGCAAAACAATAGGTTATGTTAAGTATATAATATAGGTCAAAAAGCTAACATGAAACACTCAAAATAAAACAAATAAAATATGACTAGAATGCCGGATTTATGCACAATGTAATTCAAAGTGTACAGCGTGGAGGGAGAATGATGCTTCAGTGGACATTTTATATATTAGTAAAGAGAAAGAACATATATATATATACGGGTGAGGAATATAGATTTAAAAAAGCTAAGATAAAGAAATAAACAATTAGTGGCGGATAAAACCCAACATGATCTGAACAGGTAGCACCCAAATTCAATCAAATTCAAGCTTTTATAACGAATATAACTTATTAACAATAGATAAAAATATATAGTATAGTAGACGATATATTAACACGTAAATTTGAGGTAAAAACGATCAAACGTATTTCAAATATATATATATATATCTTAGTATTGACAGAGGTGTAACCGCTTATGTAACAAGACATACTCTCAACCTGACTTGTTGCCGATAGCTGCAGAAGGAGGAGGAAATTTAGAGAAAAGAAGAGAGAGAGAGAGAGAGATGGTATCAGTCCAGTTAAAGTCTGATCAAATACCTTGGCTGGGAAGAAACTAGAGATAGCTGACGGATAGGAGTTAGAAAGCTTGCCACGTCATATTACTCAGACGTCAACCACCATCTTCTTATGTACATCGAGACCGCTAACAACCTCACAGAACTCGTCGAACGAGATCTTCCCATCGCCATCCTTGTCGGCAAAAATGATGGTCTTGTCCACAATCTGCTGTAGCTGAGACTCCTTCAAGTTGTTCCCCACCATCATCTTCAACACCTGGAACAGCTCTCCATTACTGATGTAGCCGTCCTTGTCAATATCGTAGATCCGGAAGGCGAAACGCAGCTTGTTCTCCTTCTCCCCCTTGACCGAGAACTGGGACATTCCCTCAATAAACTCCTTGAAGTCGACTTCGCCGTTGCCGTCCGTGTCAAATATTTCGATCACGCGACCCACCAGTGGGTTCTGTTGTAACTCCGGGAGACTCATGAACTCTTCCGTGCTCAGGGCACCCGATCCGTCCAGATCCAGTTTCTTGAATCGCTTACCCAGCCGCTTGAGCTCTTCCACGTCGAAGGTGGAGCAGAGTTCTACCGCGAGTGAAGCTTCATTGCCCATGACTACTGTTGCTATGGTGTGCTACTTTGTGTCGTTTGTGATTGATAAGGAAGAGACGGTTCGCGGAGGAGAGTAACCTGGAATAGAAAATCACATGAGATTTAGAATGTGAAACATAAAGCTTTCAATTCGGGACAAGTAAACTAATAAATAACAGCACAATATTTTGAGCAAAACATGTTAAATACTTTAAAAAATCCTAATAGAATACGTTTCATTAGACAAATTAAGTACACTGTACGCACAGACATGAAATAGTACTGAAAGATTATTACCCCCAAGAGTTCTAGTCCATAATTATTCCAATCAAATACTCAAAAAACTAAAACAATAAGAAACCTAACTATCAGGAAATAAAATTACAATATATAAAAATGAGGTAACATCTTCGGATAAAGCATAGCATAATTATTATATAACCATACATTTTTAATTACAAAGGAATATACAATAAATATATAATACAATAAAAGAATTGTGAGTGAGTTTTCATAAGATGAATAAAATAACATCCTTCTCCTGATACACAAGTGTTACAATTATTGAGAAGGCTTTTCCATTAAATATAAATTTCTCCTTCTAACCATGAATTCATCAAGTTAATGAAGTCAGATGGCCACTAGATAAATCTAAAGATCATAACTTTGAAATGTTAAATAATACCACCCAATGCAGCTCATACAGTCAAACATTTTGACTGGCATATATTGTTTATTACTATTATTACAATTGCAAAAACATTGTTTTACATCTGATGTTTGCCAATAACGTTTTTTGTGTAATAGTCAATTTAGTTCTATATATATCCAAGAAACAATTCATCAGAACTAAATATAGTTAAATTAAACATTCTATGTCAACATTTGCATTATTATAATCTCAGAATATTCAAGTGAATTAAATCATAGAATAGTATAATTATGTTGTACTACCTATCCTTATGTGCACATTCGAAACAATCATGTGCAACACAATTTTAGTTACAAATTTACTTTGTGAAATTACTTTTAACCACCAACAAAAAACATTACTGTTAGTTTGTATTGTATATGATCACCTAGGTTTTTAGTTCATTATTTTAATAATTTAGAGTAGGGAAAATAATTAATAACTTTTTCAAAAAATTATCAAGATATAACAACATGGTTATATAATATTAATTTTTAATATTCAATTTAAATTAATAAATATTGTGGTATCATATGTGATCAGTGAACATGTGTGAACATATAATATAGATACTAATGTAATTATTGGTCTAAATATTTATTTATCAAAGCCAACTATGTAAAACAAATCTTCAGGTAATTTTCAATTTAGTACATACTCTGTTAAATGAAAATCCAGTGATATCTTCCACTGCTAAACAATCTTTTTAATGGCTCAATTACTTAAAACATAGATACAATTGAAAATGGGTCAACAAAGGTTAAACTCACTAACCATTCTAAATACTAACTAACGGAGAATGAACAAACCTCTCTTGCATAACAATTTAACATGACTAAATAATTTTGTTCATAACAACTGAGGCACATTAAATACAATTACAGACATTCAATTAATTAATTCAATTAATTAACTATATTATAGATACATATATGTAAGAATATTCAAGAAATAATAATATACATATTTACTTCATTTTGAACTATGTGCTTCTACCTAATATTTTGTTTCTAAAATTCTCTACAATATAATGATTTAATTTGTAATAAGATGTATTATGATATAGTTGCATGCCATAATGAATCTATTTTAAAACTTTAAGTAACTTTAATCCATTCCAATATTATAATTAGTATATACATTAGAAAATAAAAAGTCACAATAAATGAAACTTTTCAAACATACTACTCAAACACAATCATTGAATTGTAATGTTCTTACAAGTTTTATGCAAAGTGGCTCTTTATGGGGTATCTAGCGGGCTTTGTAAAGTATAGTTACTGGATTCAAGCTTATTTCATTGGTGTGGGGTATCATGTGTATATGAGTCATAATAAGGACAAAACAGCACTGTCCAGATCTCCCTGACAATGACTATGTTTCAGTAGTATATTTGAAAGGTTTCTTTATTGTGACTTTTTCATTTCTAATATTCTAAGTACATTATTGTAATTTTTCTACTTATTAGTAACTATATACATGTTATCTACAATTAAATAATTGTATGAAAATTTGTTATAATTGAATATTATTACTGTATATAATATGATACCTACTGCTATGATAAATACTGTACATATGTGATAATATTTATAAAAGTAAACAATTACTTGAATAGACCCATCTACTTCTATATAAAAAATAGGTAGTGTATAGATGTAATGTTCTGTGTAAATATTACAGACAAACATTAATAATTATATAGTTTTATTACACTATTATAAAAATATAACCAAATGAAAACAAACAAAATCTATGATAGGACAGAATTTAAATAAATATTAAGAACCGTCATTGTGCAATATGATTATTATTAATATACTAAAAAAGTTTTTAGATAAAAATATTCTAATTATTAAACAAAGCTTAATTTCAAAAGTTATACTGAACAATTAGTAGAAAAATAGTCTGGTTTTAAATAAATATTAAATTTTAATAACTTAAATCACTATCATTATGTAATGAATTATTATTATATTAGAAAAAGTATTGCCAAACTATTACAGAAAAATATTACTAATTATTAAAGAGGGCTTATATTTGGAAGTTATACTAAAAAAATATTTGAAAATAGACTGATTTTTAATATTGAAATATATAAAAATAAATTTATCAGATACTTTTCAAGGTTAAATTTTATACAGCATATATACCAGACTTTTATTTCAAACTTTTGTTAACTTTTTTAGATTAATTTTTATTAAAATAATATGTAATAATCTTATAAATAAAACATTCAAGTAGTGCTGTCTCGTACACTAATAAATATAAGAAGAAATTATACATAAATAGATATATAGGAATCATACAAAGCTAGGTTTCAAACAACACTAGCCATGCCTGTCTTTTATTTACCAATCTGAATGAACATATTTCATAGTGCAATAAAAATATGTCAATCAGGATCTCTCTTGACCAATAAAATTGCACTCATCAGATCAGTTTGTCAATTGGTATTTCCAGTAAAGTTCACATACACCCACCAGATTATGGGCGTGTTTCTGCTTGTATGTTAAATAAACCAATCAACATTTGGTACAGTTTCTGGGTGATGTAACTTTTTTTTTGTACTAAACATATTGGGAAAAAATTGAAATATATTTTATATAAATAATAATAATATGTTTTTATTAAACTAAATGTGTGCATAATAGCCAGTTATTATATCTAAATTAGTGTTGACAACTTTATTATGTTGTATACAGTTATAAGTCTAAGTTGTCATTTTATAGAATATAATATTTACAGGTGATTTTATATAGCTAAACTAAAAATAAAGGGGCTAACTGTATTATAGTGGTCTAAAATAAATATGGCTTCAATATAGTATATATTACTGCAGTAATGACATATACATATAAATTGATATTGTAGAATTTATATCTGAAGAAATGAATACAATCAAAGGTATATATTTAAAGTTATTTAATTTTAAAGTTATAACATCACTATGAAAAATTAACTCACTGACGAAAATACAGCAGTGCCAAACCGAAACTAACTAAAACAAAAACCATCACTAAATATACGCAAATTTAGACAGGATAAAAACTGAATTGTTTTTATCCCGTTACATTTACCGCTATATTTTACTTTTATTTAGAAATATATATTTGATAAAATATATGATGATTGCAAATTTAAACAATTATAAATTATTGTTATCTTAATTAAATATATTATAATTTTATAATAATGAGTGTGTAATATACAGATAGTCTGTATAACGTTATATACTTAAGAGGTTTACTGTATAATAAAAACAAATATTTGATTCTAAATAAATATATATAACATATAACTGTTGAATTTCATCTATATTTCGATAAATTCAATAAACTAGTTCATAATATTATTATACATATTAGAAGGCGTATAATTATACTATATAAAAATGTTATCCTTAATGGTTTGTCAGTATTGTGAGGTAGTTTTCTACCCCAACACTACTTCAAGGGATGATAAATACTGAACTACATGTGTAATCTTAATGTAATTCCGTTACATCTTTTGGTTTATGTTTACTGATACAAAAATAAATACTTTATTCCCTGCTAAAAAAATCTGAAGTCATTATGTGGATTTCAGTATCATGGGGTACTTTTTTACCCCACTATTTTTATAAGGAAAACCTATGGTGATATTGGAATTGTCAATTATATATATATTAAATTGGTTTTTATCCATTTATATAATATACACTACATAAGTGACAGAAATAATGGCCTGATTTTATATTCCTATACATATCGATTGTACAAAACGCTATTGCATATAAGGCTTACTGCTTAGGTACAGATCCATAGATAATATTTGGAAAATCCTAATAATATATACCAAAGTGTCCAGGCATTTATTTTTTTAGAAAAATTCGAGTTTTAGAACATGTTTTTAGCTGATGGTTTTTCAAAATCAATTTCCAACACACATCATAAAAATATGTAACTAAATTATACACAATTGTCTACATAGTATACAGTGCTTTTAAGTAATGCAATGGGTTTGCAAAATGAAAGGGAGTTTTAACACATCTAACACTTCCTCTTAGCTGAACATATTTCAAAGTCAATTTCCAACACAAATCATAAAAATATGTAACTAAATTATATGCAATTGTCTACATAGTATAAAGTGTTTTTAAGTAATGTAATGGGTTTTAAAATGAAAGGGAGTTTTAACACATCTAACACTTTCTCTTAGCTGAACTCTTAATGACAGCTTAGCATGCCAGGGGCACCTAATTCCCTGCAACCATAGTGGTTGTGCTTAGCACCTACCTAATGACATGATGTAGCCTATAAACCGGGGGTATTGCCAAAAATATTATGAGATTAAAACCAAGAATGCAGCTAATAGAGATACAAATGTTTTACTAAACCTAGAAAAGTCACTAAAAAAATTATCTCATAAACACCATGGAAAAATCTTGGAATTCAGTCAGCTATCATGGAATTTTTTATAAGTCATTAGGTAGGTGCTAAGCATTAATAGGTGATTAAATAGGTGATTTCCATGATCTTTCAAGAACTGGACACCCTGTCCTATTCATTTTTAACAAACGGATCACATAATAGAAAGAGATTTAGAGCTATATATTTTAGAAAATGGTAGATTTAAAACAAAATAACACGGAGAGAAAGAGAAGATTTTTTTCTTTATCACCAACTGGTCTTAACTTAAAGATACACAGATTTAGTACATTTTATAGAAAATTTTAATTCACATTCACATTGTAAAAATGTCTTTATTATTGATTTCAGTTAAATGTAATTTAATAGAAATCAATTTTGCCAATATATTTATATTTTCAAATCAATTATTAATATTAAGTAGGTATGTATGAACCAATATTTTTATTTACAAATATGTTCAGGTTAAATAAAATATAAAAATGTAATTATATTAAATCTAATTATTATGTATTTTTATATACTTGTCATTTGTAAAAAAATAATTATAATTATTTTGAAAACAGTGCAATTGTGTTTAAAACTACATTTCCACAAGAGAAATCAAATTAAGTTATTTTCATTAAATCAAAAAATTATTGTAATTTAAGAAACTATTATGTAGAGTATGTGATAACACATTTTATTAGTTATAACAGTTATGTAACCATCAAACAACTTTTAATGTAAGCAATTGAAATTAGACATTAAAATTGCTATTACAAAATAGTTCATAAAGAATGAAAATTTAATAAAAATAAGTTATTCTGCATATTTATGTATCATCAACATTAAGCAAATGAATATGTAAAAAAATTGTGAGATCACAAATAATATATTTTTGCAAAAAACTTGCCAGTCTACCTAATGTTTTTCATGTTTTGCAAAGATACACAATATCTCAATATTCAAACACAATTGGAAACACATACTAAGACAGATGATATATTATGTTAACATAATATATTCATACAACATATCTTAAAATTGGGAAAATATATATTTATCCTTTTACTTAATATGATATATATAATAATACAAAAAGTTAAATTATAAATTTTACTCATATATCTATCATAAACATATTTTTATCTGTAACATACTATTCTCACATTCTTAAATTTATACAAAAATATATTTATCTAATTGATAAACTTGTTAGCAGTCTACCTGTTTGGCATACATCTATTAAGCAAGTCAGTGACATGCTATTCAACATACAAATTTGTAAAATATTACATGTAAAATTGACAAAAATATAAAATAATAATAGCCTTATCTACATAACTTACAATTTTATACAGATAACTGTTAAATAAAAATATATAGAATAATAACATTACTTTTCTTAAATATAAAATAATAGTATTTTTGTGCAAAATATTTAACATAGCATTAATCTAACCTTCTTTAAAATTTACTTGTACTGAGGAGTGAAATTACAATACACAAATCTACAAATTTACTGATGATTCTGTTCTATAAAAAACAAATCTTCAATTACAGATAAATTTACTTCAGTTACATATATGCATTATAGACATTCTGTGTCATTAAATACAATCTGATGTAATAAATATAGGAATTTCCTTTCTATTTGTAGAAATTCACAGGAAGCAAAACTGTCTATAAATGTATATATTAAAATTATAGTATTATTATTTTGAATTATAGTACTATAATTCAAAATAATAATACTATATAATTAAATATAATAATAAACATTTAGATTCAAAATAATAATACTATAATTTAAAATAATAATACTTATTATTATTTTGAATTATAGTATTATTATTTTGAATTATAGTATTATTATTTTGAATTATAGTATTATTATTTTGAATTATAGTATTATTATTTTAAGTTATTACTATTACTAAAAAATTATACTTCAATAAAATTAGTTTCATAAAAATGTTAATAATCTATGTAGATTCATATTCTAGTACTATTTTATATTTTAAGGTTTCTGAAACTTTTTATATAATAAGAAAAAAGATTGATAAATGCTATAAAACAGATCACAATTTTAGTTTAACTATTTAAATAAGGATATTTTAATATTATATATATATAAATAAGATTTGCATACTTTAATGTTGTTGAAAGTTAGTAACAATATATACATTTTAAGTAAATTAAAATATTTAACAAAACTCTATATATCTTAAAGGAATGAAATAAGTATTATACTTTTCAATTTGTATAAATTAATATTTAAAAAAATTATATTTTTGTAAATAAAAATATATGTTTAAAGATGAAAGAATTATCTTAAAATAATATAAATGTTGCATAATAATGATTAACTATATATTTAATTAATAAAGTATACTTTTAAATTTATAAATATTGTAAAAAATTATTTATTCTTATAAAAAAATAATTTTAATTTGTAAACAATTTTTTTAAAATAAATTACTATTTGATAATATTTATAATTTGTTACTGGCTATTATTGAAGTCAAAAATAAAATATTTTTATATTCAAAATATAATTTTATAATGATATAAATATCTATAATTTTTCTTATTCTTTATTTACAGTTTAGTAATATAAAAATATAATTTGAACTGTAAAATAATTTGAGGGATATTATTAATAAAATTTATTATAAAAAAATATATATATTGTATATTTTTTTATAATTTAAGTATTCTTTTTATAGAATAATAAACATTAATTAATCATAAAAATGTAAGTGATAATAGAAAATATATGTTATCAGTATGAAAATTAAAATGTTTGGTACTAAATTCTAAAAAATGAATTTTTTAAAATATCTGTACTGTATTTCTATAGGAAAGTGCAATTGGTATTGGCATTGCTGCTATTATTATTACTATTTTAGGTATAAATTAGGAAGAACATAACAAAATGTCAGCATGACATAACATTACCATAACAAAATGTAACCAATATTAGTTATAGTAAATGAAAAAATCCTGCCATTTGTGCATTTATTGAGGAACAAATTATTTAAATTATTTATCTGTCCAATTGAAATGAATAAAGAAACATTTGTATATGATTAAGACTGGTTCTTCTAAAATAAAAATATTTTAATACAAAGATTAGTTTATTTGTATCAATATAATTATTTGGATGGACAAATAATTATAATCATTTGTCCCTCCAGTCCTAGTCCTATAGATGGAAAAATAACAGGATAATTTTTTATTTATTATATGTACCAATATTGAATGGTTATATTTTTATGGTGACATTATGTTGTGGTGATGTTTTGTCCTGGTGACTTTTATTTAAAGGAATATTTTTTAATGTATAATTAATATATAACCCAAATTAGCTGGAACTTTTTTTATTAATGAAGATAAACTATGAACCACCTGGAATATTAAAGATATTTTTTTAAACCAGAGAAATTGTTAGTAATAATAATATATTTATTTCTATTGAAAAATACCATTTTAAAAACCCAAACTAGCTGGAACTTTTTTATTACTTAAATCTTTAAAAAGTTGATAAATGGTTTTGATATTTTAGTAATAAATCATAAGGTAAAATGTAATAATTGATTCATAATCTTTATAAATTATTAATTACATAACTTTATTTAATGATTATATTACATTTTAAATGATAAAATATTATGAAATCTTCAAATTGATCAAACGCACAAAACAATGTGACTTGCGCTATTTATAAATTGCGCAGGCAAATTACTTGTGCAGTTGATAAATGGTTTTAAAATTACAAATTTTAGTGATAAATCATAAGCTATATAATGTAATAATTATAAATATAGTTCATAAACTTTAATTGATAAATTACCTAATATTATTTAATCATGATAATATGTTGTACAAATCTTCAAATTCATAAAACAAGTAAAACTATGTGAACTGCATTATTTATAAATCATAGAGTTAAATAATAATAATTGCACAGTTAGGAAATTGCAAAATCTTTAAATTGATCAAACACAAGAGTCAAGATGAGCAAGAATCTGGCACTATTTATTAATCCCCTATTATGGTCTTATAAAATTTAAATTTCAGTAATAAATTGTAAAAAAATGTTGAATATTTGATTTAAAATATTTTATTGATATATTACATAGTTTTATTTATAGATTGTTTGAAATTAAAAAATATATTTTATATTTGCCAAATGCGCAGTGCAATTTATAAATAGTTGCGCAAATTGATAGGTATGGTTGATTTTTTGCATAGATGCCTGTAAAAACTAAGACATAAACCGTATTCTATGCCACATAACCTTTATGCTCGCATACGATTTATGCGATTAGTACAGCTTAGTACATGCGGTATATGCCCGCATACAGTTTATGCCAAAAAATATTTCCCGTGACATAAGCCGTATGCGATTGAAAATAGCGCATAAAC